>JAGFPH010007800.1:0-13408 GCA_018207615.1 Philaenus spumarius | reverse complement strand
ATTTTACTACATAATTACTAAACATTTTAATGCTATTATTTGAACAATTTTATATCATAAACACCAAAGATAAAATTTACGTGAAAACTTGTATGTGTTCGCTCCGCTCGCCAACCCCCACCCCACCTCCGGGGCGCCCCGTTCAACTTTATTTTTTATTTGTCATCAAGTGAAACAAAATTATTGAATTTGTATGTTACAAATTTAGAGAACCAGTACCAGTAAAGAACATTTTCCCACGAGTTTTGAACACTATTTTTCACAATACTACAACAAAAAATATTTTATACAACAGCAAAACATATGATTATTAACATTTATTTTTCTTCTTACTGACTCAACAGGGACTTCTTTCCCCGCTAATTTTTCCAAGCCCGTTCCCTTGGCAGTGGTTTCGCTAGATAGTAGATAGGGACCGCGGAGTCTCGCTAATCCATTCATGCGCGTCTATTTTAGGCCCATATTACACTGTAAATACACTGTATTTATTCTATTCTTATTACTTTATAATTATGAGAAGAAGAAGTAGAAAAACTTTTATATAATAGAGAGATAAATTTAAGATACGCACAGTTTTATTGTTTCAAAGATTATTTTAACATTGAAAGTGCACATATCTTAGTAGAATAACGTGCACTATGCAATATCGAAATCTATACAACTATTAATGCAATTTTACTCCTATTATAGGTCAGTTATGAAGCCACAACTTAAACAGGTGCTTTCCTAAAAGTGAACTATTAATAGTGAGATAGTAACTTATTTTAATTAAAACGCGTTACTAAAAGTTAAAAACTTTATATTGTGAGTTAAAAAATTAAGAGTGCAGCATGATCCATCAGAAAAAGTAACAAGGAAACTATACAAAATTGAAAACTACAATCAATAAACATTTTGGTAATTCAATAAATGTTGGTTTTGTGATTCCCACCCGTGATTGCAGCTAGCACTTTTAAATTTGCAGACAAATATAAGTAAATTGTTAGCAATGAATATGTGAAATATATAAGTAAATATAAAAGGATTGTTAAATATAACTGTTTGATAGCGATAAGAAAGAGCGGCACTGTTACGACTGAAGTCGTTATATTCCGGAGGACCAAAGTAAAATAAATGTTAGTTATTGAAAATATTACAAAAAAATGTGTCACCATAGCTAAATTAATGTCTGTAATTATTGTACTCACTCTTGTTGTTGTGAAGACGCTTCTTGTGGTAAAATGAAGATCCACGTGGTGATGCACTCCGCGAGTTGGCCAACTAGTGCAATTAATAATTAAAGTACACTCACTTATAACTATGATGACACTTACGGAAAGAAAGCAATTAAACGAAAATATAACTAAAATGTCAAACTTGACAATAGCGGTAAATAAAACTAGTTGCGGTACGAACATAAAATATTCTTCTTAAAATGCGTAGCGAGCGTAGCGATTATTTTTGATGCGACTTGTTAAGCATACTTTCAACGACAGATCCCCACCCTTGCCGGACCGGCCAAGATTACGGGAGACAGTTGACGTAATGGTCAAAGGTGAGTTTACCTAGTTTAAAGTATGAATACTCAACAATAACGTTACTTTATTCTTATTGTAAGCTATTAATGAAACAACTTAAAGTTATCTTTAAGTTTTCAATGTTACTTCTGTCGGTTAAAAGCTTATGTTTTCCTGGAACTTTTCTGTAAGACATCAGTTACAGAACGTTTTTCTGTAAACACTTTGTCTGTTTAGCATTCAATGACCAACTGCCAAAACGAGGTGAAATACTAAGCCTACCATAATCCTTTGAACCAAACGTGACGGATTTATACAAGCCTACAATCACATTTTACGGATAGCTGGGTTTTAAACCGCGCTTTTATACTTGGAGGCAGATTTACTTCGAACCAGGGTAAGCCGAAACATATTTAGATTTGACCTGACTAAAAGAAATGTTTTGCACGCTAACTGAATAATTTTTATTTTCGTTAAAAATGTAATTCTGTTCGTAGTTTGCATTATACGTGCATTTAATGTAAATTACGAGCACAAAGAAATTTTGCATATGTTGAAAAGTTTGTTTATTGTTTCTTAAAAATTAAATATTTGGCCTAATTTACAAGTTAAAAAAGCGAAATTATTTTATAAGTTAATAAAATAATTTAATGTTTTTAAATTTCAAATTAAGGGAAGGCAAAAGTACAATATTTTGATAAACACATTTTGGGGTTACTTTTCAATTATGTTCTTTGACTTCAGGGCTGGTTAGACAAGAATTACATTAAGGGGCTTCGGAGTGCCCTATCTCCGCAATGTTAAAAATACATTATTTAAGGAACATTTTCTCAGAAACTACTGGATCAAAGTTAGTAAAATTTTATCAGTATGTTAGTACTACTTAAATACAAAATTTAACATGAAAGTTTTGCAGTACAATCATGAATACATTTTGTCATTATTTTTATAAAATAATATAATTTTTACCAGTTTTTGCCATATTTCTCAGTCGTAACTTAGAAATGATCACTTATGTTACAAAATGCTCTCTTTAAAACCTGTAGTACACGCCGTTAAACAACTCCTGAACATTTCAATCATTGTGTTAGATTTTGATAAAATGTTCCTTTTGTGAATAAAACATAGGCCTATGATTTCCGGAAAACATGTTTAAAGTTTTTCTTACACATTTAATATATACCAGCCCCATATGCATGGTTGTCATCAGCTGAATACCATCAAAGATTGCATAATCAGGTTAGGCACTACAGAAAAAGCTAAATATCCCTGCCAAAATAAAAATTCCCACCATAGGCGGCAATTTAAATTATTTTCAAATTGGATAAATCATATCAAATTATTAAGAATAGATACAAAATTTGTCTTATTCTCATGTGACATACGAACCAAAAACGTATTTTTAACCACTTAGCGTTGAGATATAATAATAAATTTAGGCTTGTTTTTAATTTAAATAAAAGGGCAATAATAAGCAACAAAAAACAAAATTCAAAACAAAAATTTAGGTGCTCCGGAGCCCCTTAACAAGAGGCTGTGGATTATGAACAAGATTAATTAGGCGCAAGCTTCCCCTTGATTATGTCTCTTAACTAAACCCAATTCCACGTTCACCGTGCATTAAGGGGCGCCCGTAAGTCATGTTATCCATACGACAGTCTCAGCGATAATAGCCAACTAAAAAACATCAACTAACACGCAACGCTCGGTCAGTTGACGCAACCCGCATGACAATAAACGTGATGTTCCTTGTAATGGTAGTAGCATGTCTATTCTCCCTTAAGACCTGTACTGCACGGTGAATCAAGTGTAATTAGTAATATATTACGTTTTACTTTTATTTACTGAGAATATTTTATGAAGCTTGCATTATTTTCTTCAGATATCATAAAAAAAGCAATACACAATGTTTAGTAATTTCTAAAACCTATTTGTTGAGTCTTGCCAGTGACGGAATTTACAAGGCAGTTAAATACAGACAGTTTGTTTAAATATTGTGTGTTTTTTTTTCCATAAAATTAAATTTATTAACACGTTTGGAATGTTTTTCTGTATCTCTCGCTTGGATAGTTTTATTAAATGTATATTTTGTAATTTCAAAACGTATTCACACAGAATATTAAGATGCGTTCAACAAAATAAACTGCCTATAAAATCGTAACAAAATGTGTGCTCGATTTGTTTAACCTACTGTGTTAGGCAATAATCCTGTTGACAATAAAATATAGGGGATTTATATAAAATAGCATTTTAATAAAACTATCCACAGCAAACCTTTGTATTTTGACTAAACTAAATTACATCTAAAGAATTGAAGTAAGATTTTTCTTACAAGTTACAATGAATCCTATTGTATAGTTTCTTACGCTAAACTCTTTTACACAAAGGTAAAAGCCTGAAGGGAATACAGTTATCCAAAAAAGTCCAAATTCCAACTAACCGACCTTCATGCTTTAATGAAATATTGTTCGTCTAATCAAGTCTTATTATTTATATTAGTAAAACATTTTCATTCATTTGTGTTTCGGACTAACTGGTATCCACAGGTTCGCTTTCAGATGTAACTAAATACGTGACATTAATAAAGGGTAATATTGAGTTATACATTATACGCAGTTAAAAAAAAACTATTTTAGACCCGAGTAAAACTTGTTTAATTTTAAAGTTCGTTAAATATTCTACGACTTAACCTCACAAACATCACACACATGTTTATGTGGAAAATAAAGTATATATATTTACCCAATATTAATGTCTTATTATTTATTAGCGAATTTCCATAGGGAAAATTAGCTATTGCAGTGGCCCTTATGGTAAGACCCAAGTTCGGGAGTAGCAAATGAGCACCGATCATGGTTCTCAGAACACGTTTATATATATATATATATATATATATATATGTGTGTGTTCACACTCAAGCGGCCGCATTTTAAGTCCGATTTGGTTCACATTTGGTACACATTTGGTTGATTCTAAAACGGGGTTGGCGTGCGAAGCACGCAATTCATTGTGTACTGAAGATACTTCCAATACGGGGGTTGGCGTGCGAAGCAAGCAATGCTTTGTGTATTGAAGTTACTCGCAAAACGCGAAAAGGCGTGCGAAGCACCCAATGCATTGTGTGTTGAAGATACTCCCAATATGCGGAATGGCGTGCGAACCATTTTACAGCTATTCAGCAACGTCGTGAATAGGTCTATTTCCCAAATTGTTGGTTGAAACCCTAAAACATAAACCTATAAACTTAATTTGGAAATTTGCTCAACTCACGTCAGCGGTTCAGCTGCGTGGTTGAATTATTTGTACTGGAAAACAACAAATTAAACTAAAATGTCTGAAGTTGTATAGTCTACATCTCTCAACTCAACTATTGTTTTCTTTCTAAAAACTGGTAACACAGACATGGTAATCATATCAGCTTTAAATTTGTTCTAAATCTATCTGATTAAAACTGAATAAAAGCGTATCATTCAACATAATGTGTTTTATTAACGGAATCGTTCAAATGAAAGCTTTTGAGAGGCATATTTTTCTAAGGTAAGTATTACTGTTTTTGTATGTATGCATTAAATACGATAGTATTTTAAACAATTTTCACTGTGAGCCACTCTCGAAGTGATCCGTACAATTCTAAAGAACAATCTTTGTTTTAAGAACTACAATTATAACGAGAGAGCACAAATTCAAATAAAATGTATTCTCAAAATATGTAATGCAGTGGATAAAATGCTGTATGCAGTTTTTGAGCTGTTTGCTCAACAATTTATAATTTTATAAAAGAAATATTATCTTTTCTATTTTTTAAAAAGAAAAATGTATTATCTGAATGTTTTTTAAAAGATAATTTTATTTGTTTACGTAAATAATAGAAAATGTCTATTTAGTCCGTTACTGAAAAACGGTAATAAATACATTCATAATCAAGGTAATACATCATATATAAATAGTTAAAAAGTTCATGACGTCACTTTAATATAATTAGTTGAATTTTGACCTCTCACTATCAATCTTCTACGACTTATTAATTAATATCAAACCAAATAATTAACATTAAACCAACATATCAATTTAGCTAAACTAAGTTAAAACATAACTGGCGAAGGTTCGACAACCTAATTAATAACGATAGAAGATACGCTAAGAAAATGACAACATCTGTCTTTATTTTCCATATGATTTACCGCAAACATAATGAATTAGAAATCTGAGGGAAAATTATTTCTTTTTGTTGCAATTTATTATAATTACTATGATCTGTATAAATTTTAACAACTTATTTACACTATTACATGTCACTAGCTGTCAATTTGACTAACTGCTAATTAATTGGAGAGCGGTTTGTTTTTTAGGTACTTAACTGTTTAAACTTGTATCCAAGATAACAGTTATTCAGAAGCAACAATGACTACATATCAATTGATATGTAGTCATTGGAAGCAATGAGGTATGTTTTAATGTTACAGGTTTGTCGTTTTTTCCGATGGTGTACAAGATTAGGTTAAAACTAATTTACATTTAAGAAAATGATAAAAATAACACACGTTTAAGCGAAAGTACCTTTTATATATTTGTTTGGTCTTTTTAAGAAGAGGGCCGCTATGAATGTGAACATACTATGACTAAAGACTACAAGTTAGAACTTCAGGCTATTTTTGTATACTTGAATTCATTGGCCAGGGAAATTAGACAATAAATCCTAAATATTTTTCTACACTACCAATCGAAATGCGGTTTTCAGCATTGTGTTCCGAGAAGTCTCAGGAAAAAAGTCTACATATAATACCTTGTCGGCAGACGAAAAGTGCATTTTGGGCATGCATAAAGTGCATCTGGAAGTGCATAATTTCCCGTAGTTTATAAAAATTGTTTGAATGCATGAAAACTTATCAAAATTGGTATACAAGGTTTTGGAGGTCGTAGATTCCGAATCTGCTTTTGAAAAATATGTCCAACCACCCTGAGACCCCCATGGGGGCAGAGGGGGCACTTCGGCAAAAAATCAAAGGGCTCAGTAAATCACTCGAAAATGTACACTGGGGGTTTTTGGGGTAGCTAATTCCGAATCTGCCCTTCAAAAATATGTCCGATCGACCCTGAGGCCCCCCTTGGGGGCAGGGGGGGGGGGCACTTCGACAAAACGTAACAAAGTGATGCATTCTCATTGCAGTAGAATCAATAAGTGGGCCTTCAAATGTTTTACCGAAATGTCCCCTCCGCCCCCATAGGGGGTTCCAGGGTGATCGGACATAATTTTGAATTTCCCTGGTCCATCAGGTAAACATACTGTGACTAAAGACTCTACAAGCATACAAAAAATAGCTTCAAGTTGTAACTTACAGTCTTTAGTCTCAGTACTTCCGCTCACTATGGAATAACAGCCAACGGCGCGTCAGTACCCCTAACTCATTTGTGAATAACCTATTTGTGTAGGGAAAATTGTAATAGTCTTCTTAAAAAGACTCTTTTTTTTATTTTCATGTTCCTGAACGAAATTTTAGTTTAATTTATATACTTTAGTTACTTGGTTTCTACGGTTTCATTTTACAAGTTTAATTTCATCTGATGTGTGGTATTCTTTTGTTACTGTAATATTTGATTATTTTCATAAAATTGAAAATAATATTTACTTTCCATACACTAACCTGAAACATTAACTGAACCACATACATTTAAATTATTTTCAGTGATAACCCTATGGCTTAGATGTTTTAAACATCTCTTACAAATTTAAAATAAGTGCAATTGTTTTAATATTCGTGTTTCTTTGAAACACAGAAGAGATATTTTCATTTCAAAATTAAGAACTGAGGTAGAATGAGTAATAACAACATTTGTTTTAAGATATTTTTAATTCCTTCCTGCCCTTTTTCATAATTAGTTACTGTAAATGTGAACGCTATTAACGCGTTACAGATGTTATCCTATTACTTTAAATGAGCAACTCTTGTACCTTTGTATCTGTCGCGGATCTTGAAAACGGCTCTAACGAATTCAAAGAGATTTTCTATTTAGGTGTAGTTTTGATTTTTAAGTACACCCATATAGTTGTATTTCGTGTAAAAACGCAATTTTGTGAGAAAATCTGATTTAAAAGTAGAAAAATTTCAACATAAGGTCTTATGGGTTGCCATGTTGGTTATTAAATAACAACGAAATAGCGATCAAAACAGCTGTTTATAAGCAAGCCAATTTATTTTGTTTTAGCACGTTGGAAATATAGTGGAATAGAACTGAGATTGAGTATTATCCAAAATCAGCTGTTCATTGGATAGTTTTTAATTACTGTTAAAAAACAAGCTAATTTATACTGTTTTAGCACGTTGGAACTATAATAAATTTTGCCTGATTTAACAATATATTTTGTCAAAAAAAAAAAAAGGTAAACTTGGCAAAGATGGATAAATTCTAATAGTAAATTTTGTAATATAGACCTGGCTTATTTCTGAAACATAGTATTGAAGTTATGTTAATCCTGCAATAATGTTTACTATATTTAGATTCTTTAGCGAATGTTCTGAGGCTAAAGGCCGTGGAGGCGTTGGGACGCGAAGCGCCCAGGGCCAGAGCCCCTAGTTAAATTTATAAGAGAAAGTTTTTTGTTTTATACACCTTTGCTTTAACGTTATTTTAAGGTCTCGTTAAATTGTATATATAAAAATATTTTTTTTTTAAAACATGCTTTTCTATCCATGAATAACGTAAATAGACTCGAACTACAAAATAAAAAATAACCCATATATAAAATTAATTCTTTCTCAGCTAATCTGATATTGTAATGAAACTTGAGAGCTTGCAATCTTTTTACTTTTCAAAAATGAACACACCCAAAAAGCATTGGACGTGGTGTTTTCGGACCTTCCCAAAAGTACGCCCCATGCTTTTTGGGTGTGTTTATTTTGTGAAAAGTTAAAAGATTGCAAGCTATCAAGTCTCATTACAATATCAATTAAGGAAGAATAAATTTTATATGTGGGTTATTTTTTATTTTTTAGTTCCAGTCTTGTTATTCATGGATAGAAAATCATATTACAAATTTAAAAAAAAAATTATATTTTTTACTTTTTAGTTATATAGTCATAAATTAGATAATAATAGGCATGCATAAGTAGTACACACCTTTTAAATAGAATGGAATAAGTAATAAGAATCAAAGTTAGTTATTTAAAAAAATTGTATTCTGTTTTCTCTAAATATTTGTTGTAAGTAAACACAACAACTATTGATAACTCTAACCAGAAACTAAATCCAACTACATGCAAACTAATACTTTGTTAAACAAAAATGAATAGAAAACAACATGTGTTTACTATTTGCGTAGTAGGAATATTTCCTAAAATATAATTGTATCGCTATATTTAGTTATAAGGAATAGGAAATTTATTAAGTAAAAGTTAACGAAAATTGTGTACTGGAGTAAGAAAACAAAATGATTGTGTCAGGAAATCAAACCGACGAACATTGGTAGACGAAAAGTACCACTGACATTAGTAGAAACAAACTTAATCGGACAGTTCAAGTTTAAAATTTTACTTCAGATAAGGATAGAACCATCTGAAGCAAGCCTTTAGCTAATGTTCAAACACTGTAAATTCCTTGAATTGAGTTTATCAAGACGAAGAGCCAACTCCAAATACTAGACATGGGCATTTACTTATCCGGTCCTCATTTCCAACAATGCGTTCTTTATGTAACAATTTCCAATTACCAAGCTTTTAACAGTATCAACATTCAAAATAGAAAAAAACAAAGGCTCTTTTGTTTTACCAATCAAAATGAACGGTACCAGGAACTGGCACATACTTTCTCACACAAACATATTTAAATTATTAAACAGATTCACTGTGACTTCATAATTGTAGGGTGGGGTAGAGGAGAGGTGATTTTTTTATTAAAGTAGGAGATTAACTAATAAATATTATTATTATTATGTAGAGAGAAAACTATTCGATCGATTTCGAATAAATTTGCACCAAACACGTCAATTAGGCCTGCACAGATGCACTAAAAATGTTTTGAATTTTTTTTTAAAACAACCCCCTTTATCGCCGAAAAAACCTCCAAAGATCAGTTGTTATTATTATTATTAGCTAAACGAGGATTTTTAAAAAGATGCGGCTTTTTGCATATGGTAGGGTACATTAAAGGCTACAAAATTAGCCAAATTTTATCAAAATCGTTAGAGCCATTTTGTTATAAAAAATATAACTTTTTTTTGGGGGGGGGGGGTTGCCAAAAAGGTGGTTGTTTTTCAACATTTTTCAAAACCGTTTTTCGTGCACCTATGCAGGCCTCCTTGACATGTCTGGTGCAAATTTGTTTGAAATCGATCTAATAGTTTTCTCTCTAGCTCTGTATACATACAGACAGACATTTTGTAAAAACCACTTTCTTGGACTCAGGAGATCCCAAAATGGATATTTCCACAAAAATCTCAACATCGATTTTTTACGATCACTATACTTTCTCTATACTATAATATAGTGAGAAAGTAAAAATATAGAAGAGTTTTTACAAAATATAATTTTCATAAACTACTAAACAACTCCAAATGAAACTTTAATCAGGCGTTACAAACCTTCCTGTTAAATGTGAGGTTTCTGGCAATACAGTTTTCGATAAATTAAACTTAAACAGAGAACATAGAACTGTACAGAGGATAGACCATCGTAAATTACTACAGTGGAGAATTCCCCTATCTTTATAACCTTGGAAATTAATCTGGTGAAAGTATATAACCGCAAACGTCTTCTTCACTTCTTTGTTGTATTCACAGTCAGAAATAGGTTTATCCCTACAATTTAAGGGTCTGCTCCAGTAAAAGAGAAAGCGTCCGGCTAATCCAGCGCTTCACCCTGTAGCGGTATCTAAACGGTGCAATTTCTTGCAGCTGAACGCTTTGACATTGCCTCATTTAAAACCATTTCATAAATCCATCTTTTGTAATAGAGTCTGAAAAAAAACAACTTAATATTCTTTATAAAATTTCAGATTCGGCTGGCGATTCAGTTGTAATTATATATATTTTTTTTATTGTTTAAGGAAAAAAGTTCAAACTTGGTACTTAAAAAATATCAATTACGTGACAAATGAAAGGGTTTTTAAAATGTGAATCGTAAAACGGATGGGTATTGTGCCTTTGGTTAAAATGAGACCCGGAAAACAATTTTATGTTAACAAATACAAGAAATAAATGGTTTTACATTTAACATTGATCTTACGAGATACAAATCCAAGATGGCTGCCACTACAGCAGACTCTTAAATGATATACCCTCTGAGTCGCAGTAACTTCATCACACTCTGTATCTCAAACTGATTATGTATAAACTAGCGCAACTACTCAAAGTCACTATACAAGAACTTTATACATTATCCAATTACTTGAAGGAAATTAACGTCAGACTTGACAGTTTCAAGTATATTAGATCAAGAGGGGTTGATTTAAGACAGAGTACTCGAGGCAGTACTAATTTGAGACGAGAACGATCATTAAAAGTTTATTGAGTGCTTTGATTAGGCGCTATCAAGACAGAGAGTGCAGAGGTTCATGAGATGTCTCAAGTACGCTGTAATGTGTATCGTGCCTAGGTTTTAACATAAGTGATATAATATAGTTGTCATTATACATATATATTATATATCTGTATATATTTTATTACGTACACCTTACACACGTTTAATTTTTTTTGTGTGACTTGAGTCTGTTCGTACTGTATCTATGTCCTTTACAACGTTTTAAATCGACTTTGTTTTCAGGTAATTTTTTAATTTTCAATTATACAACTTTAATTAGACATAACTTGCACAATACATTTAAATACAAGTACTATGAACCAAGGCCGTAGCCTGGAAAACTCTTCGGGGGGGGGGGGGAGTCAGGTCGAGACCGGGGTTTTGAATCGAAACAACACGTTCACTGCTAAGGACGCACATGTGAGCTTGACACTGAACACTGTAACAGTGCATTGCATGCCATCCAACGTATTGGGAGTATTTTCAGTACGCAATGCATTGCGTGCTTCGCACGCCAACCCTCGTATTGGGATTATTTTCAATACACTATGCAATGCGTGCTTCGCACGCCAACCCCCGTATTGGGAGAATTTTCAATACGCAATGCATTGCGTACTTCACACGAAAAACCCCCTAATTGGGAGTATTTTCAATGCACAATGCATTGAGTGTTTTGTTAGAGTAAAGTATTTTTTGTTGAACCTTCATAGTTTTCTTATTTTTTAGATCAGATCAAGCTCACAAGAGAGTAATGCTGTAACCTACTGCATCCATGTGTATTATACGTTGCTGTTTAACCAAGCCAATCTAAATATCAGTATGCATGCAATGCACAATGATGTAAAATACAGTATGTTATTGGATCCTATGTTGTGTTGTCTATTTTATAATTTAATTTGCTCTTTTTAAACATAGTATTAATTCTTACTACTAAATTTCGGGGGAGGGGGGTTGACCCCCTAACACCCCCTGGCTATGGCCTTGTTATGAACAGTTTTTAGTCAAGGAGTTGAGGGCATCGTGTATTTGCCGAGTCTAAACACTTAATCATTCAAACCTGTATTAGCAACTATGAATATTTTATGAAAGAGAAATATTCTTTTTTTCTCCACTATATGAAACCGTGTAGTGTGAAAAGTGAATACAAATAGTATAGCTCCGTTATTTGTACACCAGTTGTCCAACAAAATGTACCCTCCAGCTTGTAGTAATAATACCAAATAATAGTAACTAATTGTACTGAACATTCATTGAATGAGGTCGTGCTATATTGACTTTGCACAAGTATTATGCTGAGAAGAGAGTTTTAGACAATGAAGGATGGGGACGCTAGTGGAAGCTGAGGTGTCGTTAGTGTGAGCTTGTCTAAGTTAGTAACCGCACTCCGGATAGATTCTTGTCTTCGCCTTGTTGTTTAGTTTAGTTAGTACTTCGAGTCGGCAGAGAATAGGAATGTTTCTTAAATAAAGAGATTTTTATGATTCTTCGCATTCATATAAAGAACGATCACCACACCTGGAGACAACAGCTGCAGGCTCGAGGGAGTTCGTAAAGCTACATCCAACAAGAGACGTCCTAGACGGGGAACCAAAAGTGTCAACTCACAGCAATTCGCATGTCAAAAACAGATCAGTTTTATAAAAAGCAGTTTGCTACTAATTTTACTTCAAGAGTAATGTGATACGTGAATGAGTCAGTAATTTTACTAAGGCTAACAACAGACGAGACACCGGTGTACGGGACACTAGTGTACGGGACACTAAATGTACTATCAATTAAATGTGTGTCAACAGATGAGACACTGAGTAGCGCGCTACCAGATTCTGTGGCTCTACGGTGTCTCTCCCCGCGAGAAGCTGGCAGTGTCCCGTACACCGGTGTCTCGTCTGTTGTTAGCCTAAAAGTCAGCTAGCTTAGTACACATAAATATGTGGTAACAAAATAGGTTTGTAATTTTTTTTAAAACAACTAAAGTTGAAATTGAAACTAGAAATATTTCTGAAGAACAATATAAATCATTTATAACGAACAGGCTAAAAAAAAGCGGACAGTAGAGTCCGGGGTGATATGGCTCCGGAAGTGACGTCACAGGGGGTTAGGGGTTAACCTAAGTGAGTAAAATGTGTTTGAACCTAAGATGACGGAAGTGATGTCATAAATCTGAGTAATAGTAATGTGATCTAACCTATCATATCTACCGATTCTACCCTAGTAGAACCGAACGTAACGCTTCGCTGTACCGTTGTAATATAATGTAAAATACATTATAAAACTGTTTCTACCGATCTTACCCGAGTCCAACCGAACGTAAGGCTTCGCTGTAGCGTTGTAATATAATGTAAAATACATTATATAACTGTTTCTACCGATCTTACTCGAACTAAAACCCGGACTTGACCG
>JAGFPH010007799.1:49635-61989 GCA_018207615.1 Philaenus spumarius | reverse complement strand
CATTAAAATGTTACACATGACACTGACAATAATACATAAATTAAAATAGATACGCACCTTAACGTGATCGGTCAAGTTCAAACTGATAAAAGTTTAATACAAACTAAACGTTACTTATAATGCTTTTTACTTGTGTTGGATATTTGGTTCTTAATTCTTAATGAAATAATTATGTACTATTGTAATTTAGAATAATTCGACCACGCAGCTGAACCGCTGACGTGAGTTGAGAAAATTTCCAAAATTAAGTTTATAGGTCTATGCTAGGGTTTCAACCAACAATTTGGGAAATAGGTCTACTCACGACGGTGCTGAATCACTGCCTATTTGTACGAAATATCGTAGTAGAATTTGTTTGCGCATAAGCCTCCAGCTTCGTTACACTCGCGATCTTGTGGCCTCGGGTTATGGGCTGATTCGCTTTGCTCACAGAGTACAAACTCAGCCGTTGAGTTAAATCCCCATTATGAGCTTCGATTCGCTTGCAGCGTAAAAACTCGCCCATCGGCTTTGGATTAGAAGACGTAAAAGGTAAACTCCCCTACGTGCCTTTGGACCGGGTACTTTTATTGTATTTTACGTTTTGATCTATTCTGGGGGAAACAAGCGAGCTATAAGGTCACGTAAAAAAACAAAATGTGCAGAATAAAATCCTACATTTACATTTGTAGAACTTTAAAAAATATTTATTCTCGTAGGAAAAATAGTTACTTCCGGTCAAAATAGTATTTCCGGTTGTTGGATTTTTTTGGCTAACGCACTCGTCCGAGCGACATAGACAACCAACATGTGTACCAAATTTGGACCAAATCGGAATTAAAATGCGGCCGCTAGAATGCGAACCAATATACATGATTTTATATGATTACATATGACACCCCAAAACGTGTTCTGGGGACCATGATCAATGCTCATTTGCTACTCCCGACCTATTGCCATAAGGGCAACTGTAGTAGTTCATTTTTCCTATGGAAATTCGGTAAGTAAAGCTTTTTTTACTCGTAATAAGATTAAACTTATTACAGACTCGTAAGCCCTCGTGAAAAATCACAGGGAGATTAATTAGAATGATACACATCAGAAAAAATACTATTTAAAAACAACAGACTTTATCTAGGCTTACCTAGTACTTAACTATGCTGACGGGGATTTTTAACTCGGTAAATATACAACTATAAGGATTATAAAACTGTAGGCATATTTGTAAAAAAATTTATTTATATGTACGTTATTATATATTTAAAGAAAGATACACAAATTATCTTTTAATGGCTTTTTATTTTATGTTGATAATCAAATGATTTAGAAGTTATCCATATTATAGTGAAGAAATTAATAATCGATTATGATTATATGTTATACGAAGGTGTACGAAAGTTTCTGAAGCTAAATGAATGGGTATCTCTTCTTTTAATTTGTATAAATGAATGTATTAAAGATAAAACGTTGTTGTATTTATTTTCATTTTGTAACCTTACAGCAAATCTTATAACGTATTCTAGCCTAAATTAGTTCCATAAATCTTATTTTTTTAAATCAACTTTACAAGACATTATATTGATTGAAGTTGTAAACATAACCCCAAAGTTGTATCTATAGTTGTATTACAGATGATGGGTGAAATCAGCTGTTATATCATATTATTACTCACGTACGTACGTATGTAAACTCGCTTTTATATGAGTTGATTGTTGGAGTTTTAATTAAACGCATTTAAATTTTTATTGCCATAAAATTAAACGCAGTAACCCAATTACACTCACTCTAGGGATACAAATGTTTCACGCATTAAAGCACATCTTCTTAGAATTTGCTTAAATAATCCACAAAAAAAATTGGTTGGTTGGTTGGTAAATATTACCATGTGTTGAAGTAAAATAGAAACTCTTTCAGGAAATCGTTACATTTTGAGAAACATTACGTTTTAAAGTAACTTAGACGCCCACCATCCTCCCACGTTCCTTTTAATATGCCATCAGTTGTCAGTTTCCGCCCACCTTCAATACAGTATTTCAATTTTATTTTACCAGGCTTGTGTAGGAAGGATGCTATTTCAAAGTATGAGCTTCATAGAGCACGCAAATAGTAAGATTTCACTGGTTTTACACAAATGTATTATATATACTAGTTGGTACCTGTAGCTTCGCTCGCAAAATGTGGTTAAATTAATTTTAAAAAATATCGGGTAAATATTGTGCCATACCATTACAAAAAAAAAATAATAATAATAATAAGTATTTAGATCCTTGTCCATGCCCCAAAAGCGGACAGTGAGTTTCGTAAAAATCTATCAATATATTCCTTTTGGGCCTACGTAAGTTATTAACTATGCACCAATAAACGCTAAAAATCCCGTTTTCCGCCAGTTTATAACTCATAACACCTGAACGAACATACAAAATACAAAAAGTAGCCTAGAGATTAATCTCTGAAAAGTCCTCTACATGTGAATGAAAGTATAGTCAAAATTGGTTCAGCAATTCCGGATATTAGCAAGGACAAACAAACAGACGGAGAAAAAATTCAAAAATCATGTTTAGGTTTTGGTAAAGTGTGACTAACCATATGAACTTAGAGAAAGGTATTTATTTTGAAATCACAGACAGACACTCCAATTTTATTTATATGAGTAGATGAATTGATGGCAAGTTTCAATATGTTCATAATTTTGTTTAATTGTTTGATATAACTTAAGTATGGATACACGGACTTCAGCACTTTCAAATTAGCTTCATCAACCATCTAACACCAACACCAAAGCCAATCTCTACATTATGAGTGAACGGAATTAGATAACCTATAAATTATAAACCAAGTATACAATGTAAAATAAATGTAAGCAGGATGTCCTGTAATTACGGGATAAAACTTCGGGAAATGGTTCTATGGGTCAAAATAAGAAAAAAAGTACATATAAACATAGATCCGAAAACGCTTCGTTTTCCAGATATCCACCATTTTGTTTTTTGTACAAAATAAATCACATCTATAGAACGGTATTGATTGAGTTCAAACTTGATATCAAGTTTCACTTAACAATGATGTATCTCAAGAAAAAGTAAACGTATAAATCCAATCATGCATTTAAAAATGGAGGCTGTATGAAAATTTCAAATCTAAATTACTCAAAAACCGTACGTTTTATCAAAAAATGTCAAGACAACTTTTTTGTAGCCCTTTTGATTCCCTATAGGTTTGACATTCAAAACAATCGGATGAAGGATAACAGCTAAATTGAAGATAATGAAAGCAAACGTACATACAATATTGTAGTATTTACTGTTTTGGTATAAGATGCCGAGTTGAAGAAACCAATTATTACACATAACTTAACTATTATCATTCATCCAATTGCTTTGACAGTTACATCATTCGATAGGGAATCAACAGGACTACAAAAAAAGTTTCTTGTCATTTTTTGATAAAATGCACGGTTTTGGGTAATTTAAGTTTGAAACTTTCAAACGGCCGTCATTTTAAAGTGCATGATTATATGTAATCGTTTATTTTCTTGAGGTAGATGATTGTTAGATTAAACATCATGCCAAGTTTGAACTCAATCAGTCAAACCGTTCTCTAGATATGATTTATTTTGTACAAATAACAAAATGGAGGTTATCTGGAAAACGAAGCGTTTTCGTTATTATGTTTATTTATATGAACTTGTTTCCTGAAGTTTGATCCCGCAATTACTGGACACCCTGCATACGACTTGTTATAATGTGAGTGGTTCTAGAATTGTTCTGGAAAGAATTGTAGTATAGTTTTGTTTATTCGAACAATATGCCTAAATACATCTCCGTGAATCTTTGTGAGGGTTTTTACTAAGCCACCCCTTAGTTACACTTGCTCTAGATTTTTCTTTTTTTTTTATAGTTTGTCCTGACTTTTAAAAGTTCCAAAAAATGCTGTGCACAGAAGTAGGACCAGTTACTTGTTCATACCAAGAAGTATATAATGAAAACCATAATATAAGTTTTTACCTGAATCATAAAAGTCAGTTTTAGGATTGGAAGTAACAACTGATTTTGTATCAAATCAAACTTAAGAACGCCTAAATGAATTCTTAGTGTTGTCGAATATCCTATCGGATAGCATACAGTACCATGAGTTTGAGACTAAAAATGGTTTTTGATAGAACAAACTTAACACAAAATCTCACAACTAATACGTTTATTAACTCAAATGCGTTTCAATGACAAAGTCGCCATCGTCAGTGATACACACGCTACAATAGTCAACTAAACTCAGAGTTATAGTTTGACTATTGTAGCTCGTGCATCACTGAAGATGGCGACTTTATCGTTGAAACACGTTTGATTTAATAAACGTATTAGTTGTGAGATTTTGTGTTTTTAGTTTATTCTATCAAGTATATCTTCTCACAAGTCAATCTCAATATTTATTTATATAATATACCTTGTACCCTAAAGCAATCAACACGAGACTAGATTTAAATTACTATTCTAACCATCCGGAACCATTGGTTTAGCTCGCGGTTTGTTTAAGACAGCTTCAACCAGGGCTATAGAAAACACTGTGTGCTTAATCTTTCAGCTTCATCTAGACAGTAATGAGATGAATTTCAAACAAGAGATTCAACAAACAATAAAGATTTATTAAATAAATATCCTCAATCTGTCATTAACAGAGCTAAAAAACAACAAACAATAATAGTAGCAAAAAACTTAGAGCAAAACCAAAAAAGACCATTCAGATACCATATGTAAAAGGCATTCTAAGAAAGTTAGAAGGTAAATTCCAAGTTTTTTATTACGACTATTCTTTTAAATTCAATAATAATAATTACATATTATTTGAGTAAATTGAGTCCTAAAAATACGGATTTTAGATAGAAAACACATTGTATGTGTGTGTGATCGTTTGTGGGACAAACTTCTCTTCATTGAAAAACGTAATTCGGAGCATACAAAGTGCATAATGACTTGTTGTGTTAACCGTTCTAAGATTGCGAGCATGGACAACCATGCCATAATTTCAGTTGAGGTGTTCAAGCTACTAAAAGAGGCTGACTGGCGAAAAGGAGTTTTCAAAGAGGCAGCTATAATGTCGGTGAAGGAAAACTGCATTTCCCAAAATGGCGTTTACTACACTGATCCGCTGTGATTACAAGTAAATCAATTATGTTATTTTGCAAATTAAAGACTCTGACCTTAGTCGTCAGACTACGCATCCATTCTGACCACAGCATAATTCTGGCTGACTGACGCTTGAGCACAGGCTGTGCGGCACGTTCATGGTCGATAGTTTAAACAGCTTCACATGAACCATGATTACTGATAGTAAAGGAATGTACCTTTCCTTTTACTAATAAGGTAACTGGTTATCATCTATAATACTAAACAACAATCAAACAAAATTACTACATTTTTTAAATAAAATGCACGTTTAGGTATTAATCAATAACGTTTTTGGTTATAAATTACGTGCTAGTGCGTTCTTCTAAGATTTATCAAAAATATTTGATAAGATTCAAGTGCCCGTTTTGCCCCTTTCTATTGATTTTTTTACATATGTCATTCTCCGGATTAAGGGATACCATCCCAAAAGAGTTGGTAAATCTACTTAAGACAACCGAACTGACGGAAACTTCTCTGAAGCAAACGCATCTGAATCAAGTAACATTTCTGATGACTCCGAATAAATCAAGTAATTTAACTGTTCATCTAGTTCACCACTAAAAATATTTTTGTTTCATTAACTGTAGTTAGTATTTCAATCATCCCATTAACTAAAATGAAATTTACCTTATCCATTATTGTATATTTATTTATCTTTTTGTTGGTATATTCACTTATGTAATAAAACTCTCTTTAAAAATAAATTGCATTAGTCGATTTTTCACAACATAGCAAAATTTAATATGTATTTTAAAGTATAAATGTAAAAATAAAAGGACAGAATACAAATCTCACAAAAAATACTTGTCAAACGCGTTTCGAAGACCAAGTCATCATCTTTTGTGACATATGAGATAAAACTACATTATAACTGAGTTGTAATTCAATTTAGTTATAATTTAGTTGTAGCTCATAATGTCACTAAAGATGACGACTTCGTCGTTGAAACGCGTTTGACAAATAAAAGTATTTTTGTGAGAATTGTGTTCTGTATTTTTACTTTTAGAAATAATATTACTCACGAGTCATGCTCGATTACATTTATATTTTAAGAATATCAGTTGAAATTAATTGTTCGCACCCAAACATCACTGTTTTACCACTGTGCGTCGAGAATTTCTAAATTTGTTCACAGGACTTTGTGTTTGTATGTTACGTGAAATCTACTTCAAAGGATATTATATTTGACGACGACACGTTCTGTTTAAAGTTC
This sequence comes from Philaenus spumarius, assembly GCA_018207615.1. Classification (NCBI taxonomy): domain Eukaryota; kingdom Metazoa; phylum Arthropoda; class Insecta; order Hemiptera; family Aphrophoridae; genus Philaenus; species Philaenus spumarius. The sequence continues at coordinate 55,635 of JAGFPH010007799.1, read as the reverse complement.
TGACACGTCCATAATATGTCTAGTAAAAACATTCTTTGTTTTATTATTTTTAAGAAGCCTCCCAGAAGAATCATGACGAAACCGATAATAATATTGAATTCAACGCTGTTTGACATTTTCTGATTGATCGATTAAACCCTTTACCCTTCCTCCCCTGTTTAAATGAATTCCAAGCAATTTCCTCTCCTTGATTGGTTCACTTTCCCAAGTTCACATTATTTTCCATTAACTGTTTAGTTTCTAACGTACATTTAGAGGCACAACTCGTATTTGTCATGATTTAAAAATATAGAATTTGGACCGTTGACGTTGTCAGAATTGTAGACTCTTAATATGTGTCATATTTTATCAATAAATGTTCGTTTCGTTTATTACCAAATTTCCATAGGAAATCAGAACTGTTGCAATGACTCTTGTAGTGAGAACTAAGGTAGGGAGTAGTCAATGAGTAAAGATCATGGTCCCCGGAATACTTTTGTGGTGTCATTACAAATTGTATACACAGAGTGTAAAATAAGTCCTGCAGTTATAATTTAATTGAATTGCTATATCAACGTAAAACCTATTCTTTGAGTTTAGAAGGGGTTAAAAATGTAACTTTTTTCGAAAGGGGGGAGTAACGAAACTCATATTTAAACTTTTTTTTATGGTAACACCTATCTTTCGACATATCATTGGAATCCCTTTAAAAACATGAATTTCTGTGGTAAGAAAATGAAAATCATCTAACGCACTCGTCTGCTACACTCAAAAATGTTATTTTGCAAGTTCTTTTTTAACTTGATATTATTTAAAATACGGAAAGAGGTATACAAAATACGATCTAGGGACTGTTATTCGCCATCAGGTAGAAACTTAGAAAACATATTTACAAAATCCCAGACCCCCTCCCACCCCCGTTCCCATCATACCACCCCCAAACTCATTAAATGAAAACATTTATGGCTTGTGATCCATCGAATTGATACTCTTTCAAAACCATGATTTCTGTTCTGATTGTGGGACGCAAATGATTTACTGCACATCGCCGTTACAGTAAAGATTATCTGCTTGTAGAAAATAATATATTATCTTAATGTAGCTAGCTCATGTTTAGTTTACACATATTGGTCACAAACCTGTAATAATCTTTCGATGGATAGAAACCGAATAATAATCCTAGTATACAAGTTTAAAAAAAATAAAGTAAATAATTAAATAACACTCTAAAATATAGTCCGTTCAAGATCTGGGAAACAGAAACATAATCATAATATGCTCAAATAACAACTTTACTTTCATGAATTGATCGATAAGTATTTTATAAATTAAAACAAATTAGGTCTACATTCTCCTTTGACATTTTTCAACAAAAACTTATGAATTTTAAAAAAACCTTTAAGTTGCTTTATTGAAAAGTAAACACTTAAATGTTTTAATACGAACATTTACAAAGTAAATAGCTTTACCTAAGTTCTCTTTCAAATTTCGAATATTAATGTTTGAAGTTCAAAACTTAAAGTGTCAAATCGAACTTGACTGACGAGAGTTAAACGAAAGTAAAGTTGAAAATATTCGCGGTTTCTTTGCTTTTATTAACTCACTTAGATTTTCTCCAACAGTTTTGAGATTCTATTTAACTCTACCTATGACGTATTAGTAGAGTGAGTGAAGAGCAATTGTAGGAATGAGTGACTGCGAGGAAACGGAGACGTCATGGCAACTGAGTTTTTTAATCGCAGTTTTCTCCAGTCCACTAACTAATCTTACTCAAAGTGAACTAGTAATACTTGCGCTACGAGAAAAAATCTATTTTTCATCATTTTTTCAAGAGCAATTACTACCCCTCAAGCTCTTGAAGTACTACAGGTAGGAAGTATTACTACAGTCGGGAGCACGAAATAAGGCAGGTGAGAATTTTTGCGCTGTTGCCAAACATGGCAAAGCGAGGAACGGTCGAGAATCGCTTGCTCTGCGTCACGATCTGGTAACACTTAGCGCAAAAATTCTCAAACGCTTTATTTCGAGCTCCCGACTGAAGACAAAATTGCTTCTTAAGCATTTACCAGACACTAATTTATAAATAATAAATAATTTAAGAAAAGTATTGTAATAATTATTTATGTTTTTCACTCATATGTCCACTCATATATCTTTCATGTTTATATGCACTAAAGGAAGGCTTACTATGTATTTTCGACTGCTCTTGTGTATAATAATATTTCATTCATATATATTATTTAATCCATTAATAGCTAATTAAAAATCAAATAAATAATTAAAACAAGAAGTATGTTGAAAATATTGGCATTTTCAAAGTTAAAACGTTAGTTAATAGTCACTGATTAACTACACGCGAGAATGCCGTAATCCCCAACTGCAAAAGTAACATATGCGTATAATCGCAACTCCCACTTGAATTGAATATAGTTAACGCGGAAGTTTGTCCTTCAAGATGGTGGTAACACTATGAACAACTGAACAAGAGTCACACAGCATTCATGGATGATCTGGATGAACTTATGAATCTGGTTGCCGTATTCGCTTCGTGGGTCTAAAAGAAAGTATACATTGGGCGATTATCGGCCGATTCGTATATTTTGTTGAACGGCGAAAATCACTGGTGCAGAACTATAACGGCGGCGACAAAAATCACCCCCTGTCTTGTCTGTCCATATTGGGCCATTGGACAACGAATTATATACCGACATCGACTTTAGTAGTGCGATGGACTAATCGCTGCAAGTGTTGCCGCCACTTTTATAATAATAAAAAAAGTCCCAAAAAAGAAGACGATAATGGTGTAGAAAGGGAATGTTTTAAAACCGAGATAAACGTTTTACAAATTTATTCTAATAACTTTTATTAAATGATGTTAGTTCGTTTAAAATTTCTTTCGAATGACTAAATCAGACTTTGAAGAATTGCTTAGCAAAGTTTGAACAACATATGTAATTTTTGTAGCGTCCCTATATCTCCTGAAGTGAAGTTAGCAGTGATTCTACGGTAGATTGTTAGAGGGCATTGCTAGAGGGCGTTTGATGTAGGCCCATTTGTTGTGTTATTGATTAATTGTTGTCTTAAACAACTTAACTGTAGAAAGACAACAATATAATAAATTATTTAACTATCAAACTTTTTGATTAACTTTCAATTTACTTATATTAATATTGTTAATATTCAGAATGTGTTGCAGTCAAATCAACTACTTTTATAGTTACGAGTATTACTGCATCTAAATAACGATGTGCACTGTGCAGTGATACAAACAGGAATTGACATTTCAATAATTTATAATTACTTCTATAACTTGTAATGTAAAAATGTGTTTATTTGACATTCTTAAAATTAGCATACACAAACTTTAGTTGTTATTTTGAATTTAACAAATTAAGCTAATTCAAAGTTTTGATTTACATTTGATTTGTCATTCAAAATGATATGCAAAAAATATTTGTTAATTTTTAAATGTTTTCATTGAATGTACAAATCTACCAATGTTTTCCATCTGGAACCACCGATCCAGACTCCCCTTCATTGAATCGCTGGCAGCATCGCCGGTCAACACGAGTCGGCCGATATTCGCCCAATGTGTACTTACCCTTAATCGTTTGTTAAATACCTGCAGTTTGTTACTGTGATTAGTTTAGGATGATTTATTGTCTTTCATATAGTTGTTTTACACCATTATTTATATAAATAATTCATTTAAATGAACTAAGGCAGATATTATTTTAATATACAGAATTAACACAAACACATTTATAAATATCTACTACAGATAGCAGTTAAAATAACACTCAAACGGTATAAAACACAAAATTTTGCTAATTATTTAAAAAGAATAGTCTATGCCCATATATTTGGGTACGACTCATACTTAATATTATAGTACCAGGAGACCGAGCTAAAGCTCGATTATAAGCAGGGCTATGATTTCAATAATAAATATTGGATTATTGAGTTTTGAGGTTAGGCCTATAACATTAAACAACTAAATAAAGGGTATATACAACATTAGGATTACCTGTAATAAAAATACAGTTTAAAGGATTAACCATAATCTCAACGCTATGCCTCAGAAATAAGTCAGGCCTAAATTAAAGTTTAATATTTCAATATCGATTTAGGCCTAGGGCCTAGTTCGCTCACGTCAATAACTATTATTGCAAATTTCCGTGAACATCGTTTAGGTTAGGCCTATAACATTAAACAACTAAATAAAGGGTATGTTTATTTAGCAGAAGTTTTCGTTGCCATGGTAACTATAAATAGATACAACATTTAGGCTTACCTCTAATAAAATATACAGTTTAAAAAAAAGCAGATGATTATTGTAATGGCATTGAAAACATTTGCATCAGCTGTGCTTTGTATTGTTTAAAATGGACAAATTTCACTTTTTAATTTAATAAAAAGACGTAGAAAACGAATTTTCCCAGACTGGTGACCATTTCCAATCGATTTCTCGTGGCCAAAAGCCCCATATAAAATCAAAAAATGAAAAATCCTTAGACGGAGATTCCAGATCCATTTAGCAGACAAACAATTATCTCTCGCTTTAGAAGATAAGATTCTGCAGGTATGAACCCCGCTCCTAAAATGTTAGTCTGTATCCGCCCCTTCTAGTTTGTAATATAATAATAGATTTATAGTTTCTATCAGAAGCAGAAGACAAGATGGGGTAGGGTTGATTACAACCCTTTTAGTATAATCCTTGCTGCTAAAGCCATCCTTGGCCCGAATTGCTGCATAATAATTATTATTAACGTATTGAACCAAACAGCTTACAGTAGTTTATTATACAAAGTATAATTATTCCTCAATAAACATATTCCTATCCTCAGGATACGCATCAACTGTGCCTTTGTAGTGTACAATAAAGAGTATAGACATGCTCCGTTTATAAAAATTACAAGGAAAAGGGTCAGGAAAATCAACGTTAGAGAGAATACAGAAGATAAAAGGATCTTTTTAATCGATAAAGCCCCGAGTAAGTCCAGAACAACTCTTTTGATGTTTCCTCGTTATTTTTGTAATACAACAATATACAAGAAAAATAAACCAACCACAATAATTCTGATATCAGAAAGATTATACACAATGGAGTAGAATGTTTTGTTTTTGTTTAAGGCAACATTTATTGATTGAGTTTGAAACGAAGACTTGTAAGCAACATTAATGTTATTCAACATATTTATACGGGACAATAAAACTATACAAAATGTATACTGAATTAAAGAAATTTGGAAATGTAAGCAAATATTTAGGTATGTTGCGAACTCATTGTTGTAATAAATCCAGGTATAAACCTTTATTTTCACCTTTATTGTGAATGTCACTCTTTTTTTATTATAAAATCGGGGGTTATTGTTTTATCGATGTGAAATAAAATTTAAGAATTGTGTTTGTTTTATCATTTACTAGGGAAGCCGCCCTTCCTCTTCGTTTACTAGGGGCACCACCCTTTCTCTTCATTTACTAGGGGCATCGCTCTTTCTCTTCATTCACTAGGGGCACCACCCTTTCTCTTCATTTACTAGGGACACCACCCATTCTCTTCATTTACTAGGGGCATCGCCCTTTCTCTTCATTTACTAGAGGCGCCGAAATTTCTCTTCTTTTACTAAGGGCATCACCCTTTCTCTTCATTTACTAGGGGCACCACCCTGTCTCTTCATTTACTAGGGGCATCACCCTTTCTCTTCATTTTAAAAGGGGCGCCGACCTTTCTCTTAATTTACTTGGGGCACCACTCTTTCTCTTCATTTACTAGGGGCGCCAACCTTACTCTTCAGTTACTATGGGCACAACCTTACCTTTTCTTCATTTACTAGGGGCATCACCCTTTCTCTTCATTTACTAGGAGCATCGCCCTTTCTCTTAATTTACTATGGGCGAAGACCTTTCTCTTCATTTAATAGGGGCACCACCCTTTCTCTTTATTTACTTGTTGCGCCGACCTTTCTCTTCATTTACTAGGCTCACCGTCCTTTGTCTTCATTTACTAGGGGCACCACC
>JAGFPH010007799.1:14028-24703 GCA_018207615.1 Philaenus spumarius | reverse complement strand
CGCTATTACTGTATTTATCATGATTCCCATCCTTTTGATTCATTAATTGACCCAAACTGTTGTCTTTTCTGTAAGAAATGTTGTATCCCTGTTTTTTAAAGGTATTGAGGGTTTGTTTATCAAGTAATGGAGAGAATCGCATTGTGATATATTTGTTTTTATTTTTTGTGTCAGGTTTTAGTAATGTTTTGTTTGTTTTTTGGTCTGTTTATAAATATATTTGTCAACAATGGATGAGTTATAGCTATTGGATTGGGCTATGTATTTTATTGTATTGATTTCTTTTAATAAATCATGTGGTTCTATAGGAGTATTCAGCGCTCTGTGGATATAACTGTTATATGCGGCCATTTTATGTGATTGTGGGTGGTTGGATGAAGCATGTATAGTGTGATCAGTTTGCGTGGGTTTGCGGTATATCTTAAATTGATGTTTGTTATCAGTTTTACAAACAAGGTATTTATAACCATTTGTATATAAATATAACAATCCAATAGGCTACAATGAATTCTTTAAATTATACATTAAAACTTACTTTGAGAACAAAAAATCTATTTGAGATTCCCTTTTACAAGCTGAAATACATATATTATAATATGGTGTTTATAAGTTGAAGGTGATTAAAGTCAAAATAAATAATATGTGGTGTGATATTTGAATATTTCTAGAAAACAATTATGAGAATCCTTTACAATTAATTGTATTTGTTACATGAACTTATTGTAATTGTAAACAGTTACAACAATTAGTTGTTGTATATTCTACTTCTTACTACTTAATTTTAATTCTTAAAACATCCTTATAAAAAATGTTTGAAAACAGATATAGGTTTTTTTAGATAAAAATAAATAAATGTGTTGTAATATTATTTAAGAAAGGAAGAATTTCTAGATGTGATATTTTTAGATGTTGAGCCGAAAATTTGCTTAAGCTTGAGGCAATCCTATATAATAAAGTTTGGTAATTAATTTTAAAATACGTATATTGTTAACATTGATTTCTTTTAGTAAACAAATAGAGAAACACTACTTAGTTCTTACACATACTGCCGTAATTTACAAAGTTGGTTTACAAAGTTGGTTTACAAAGTGAATAAAAATGCTGCTGTAGGTAATTAATACCCAAGAAATGTCTATTGCTCATATATATGAAAATATTTAAAATGTATAGAGATAGTCGGTATCTGGAAATCTTAACTGGGCTATTGTAGCATTACTTCATTTAAATTTAAAAAAATATAGAGCAGATTTCAATAATGCAAGCTTTTAACTATTTACGAGTAGATATGTTTAATCTATGTTATTTTGGCGAACTAGGTCATGCCATTTTAAATTTTATACAACAGATTTTAAAGTTTCAAATAAAGCTTGGCTCATGTTCGATTCAAAACAAACTTGAAAAACACAGAATAATATTCACGGTAAATTATTTAGAATTAATGTAAATTAAATCAATTCTAAATGTTTGCTGAATTATTTATGGTGCATAGTACAGCATCAGTAATTCGTTTTCGGAAATAGATAAGTCTATTATGTAAATGGTACACACGCGTTTACCGTCAACTATAAAATAAACAGAGACACGCTGTTGAATGGGTTTACAAAAAATAGGTTTATTTATTAGTAACAACAAATTGGTCAATAGCGTATTACAATCTGGCGTATGGTTTTCAATTCTGTTTGCCAGCTAGCTGTTTATAACGTCATTCAGATTATGATTGGACTTCAATAGAACAAATAAAATACAAGATTCCAATAAAACAAATAAAATGCTTAACTAATAACAAGGTGGACACTTGACTAATGTTTCTTAATTTATGCTTAGACTAATAAAAGGTGATTGAAAATTATGAAGTGATCGAGAGGGTTTAACAAATTTTGAACGTAGTTTTCATCTAAAATATTGAGTCTAACTAAATAATACCCTGGGTCGCTATATAACTTAAGAAGTGAATGAGGGTTGAGTTAATAATTTGGAAGCTTTGAATTCGACGGATAATATGAAGGTCTGATGTGAGGAAAACAAATTTAGTAAACTCACCCAACAGTCTGAAGGTGTCTTTAATATTTTACTAGTACTAGGTAGTTTTCTGGTGGTACTTATATAAATGTTCAATAAGTGGTAACTTGTTCACTTGATGCTTACTTTAGTTTTATTGAAGTATAAAGTTTATATTTTTTCAGAGGTACAATCAAACTGAACTGTGCTCTACCAAGGTTGATGCCAGAATGTCTATTCTGGTGACCACATTCTTCTTACTCCCTCTTCGACAATGTTTCTTCTTAAACCCTCAATCTTTTAACTAATCCTTTCCTTTATATATGTGTTGGCCTAAATAAACTTAAGCTACATGGTTGTACAAATATGATGAATGATTTTATCTTAATGCTTGAAATAGGACATGAATATAAGTGTATTTACATTGGTGCTATCAGGGACTGACATTATCCTTAAATGATGTGACTACTGTTTATTTTATAAAATCGAATTTTGGTAGCATTACAAGTCATGTACTTGTTTATTGTAATTGGATTTATAACGCATTCTTAACATAAAATGTCCACTAGTATCACATCAGGAATTTTATATGAACATTGAACTCACTAGGCTTACCAACCCATCGGTTGGAAATCTTTTACAACTGCATAATATCCTTTAACCCTACTACCTAGCAAATTGACAAGATCGTAGTCTAAATTAATGACAGCATTTGCAGAAAACAATGACTGCTTATCTGAAACTCAAGAGTCACTTTATAAAAAAATTATATTGACTTATTTGGAATAAAATGTATGTGGGAACGACATGGTGGATCAATGTTATACACTGGGATTAATTACAGAAGATGTATAGTGTTTAATAATGAGCTTGGATTTTAAGTGCTTATGTGGGTTCGTAAACCAGGCATATGAGACGCTTTCTTTTGTCCTGCGGAGGTGTAGGATCAGTGATCATTTGTTGTATGTGTGTGTGGTTGGAGAATTGGGCTCAGCGCCTGAGTGAGTTTGAAAGCTTAAGTATGAAGTCCTCATGTGTGGGATTTTGTGCCCTTGAGAGAAGTTTGCGTTCGATACGTACAATGGGGAGTTGGTGACCCAACGGTGAGTTTTGTTTGGGAAGGAGTCTAACCTTTTCTTCCGAGAAACAGACAGAAGGAAATACCAAGCTGTTGATGCGAACCTGAGTACTGGTCTGATGTATGTTTTGTACATGGACAACCTTATACGAAGTGGAAGAGGATTATCGGCGTTTATGACTGGAAGGAGTCTGCCACAGATTTAGACCTTGACAGTATTTGCTTGACGTGATGGTAGATATAATGATATAAATACCTTTGTAGCCCAGTCGGTATAGGTTAAAACTACCAGTAATTTGCAATATAGCTGATTTTTTTATAAGTTCCTTAAAGTATGTACATTAACATTAAAAAAAAGTTTACCAGTCTATCGATTTCCCAAAGTCGAAAAAAAATCGATTATCATTTTTTTTCGATTATCCTTAATATTTCGATCTATGATGAAGATAGAGACAAATAAAAATACCTCCGTGTAGGGGAGGTATTTTTCAATAAAAAAATAAAAAAGATCATATGTATTTATTTCCTCCGAGCAATTGTTTGTCTGGAAAAAATTCGATAATGCAGGTATGTATTTTGCAGAAGGGGAAATCACTAAAAGGGGACATCTTATTAATATATGAAGCTTTGCGTCATTCTAAATTGGCCGAATTTTAATATATATAATTGAAACTTGACATAGGAGTTAAAATATATATTTTAAACATATATGCTGAGTCTCAGCTTGTTATCTTGAAAATGACCCGATCTAGAGCCACTTGACTCATCAATGGGTTTCTCGATGTTAGGAGTAATTTTAATCGGCTCCAGTTTAGAAAATTTTCAAAATATCAACCTGAAAGTTTTTTTACAAGTTAAATATATATATATATTCAAACAAGTTCAAGGAGTATAAACCTTTTTCATTATTTACTTTTAAAAGCACAAGTAAATTAAAAAAGTATAATTTTAGACCTTTTTAGATTTTTCATCAAAACGCTTGAGTTGATCAGCTGCAGATTAGTCATTTTTGAAAATATAGTTTTTAAAATAAGTATAGCAAAAAAAAATTGTATTTTTAACTTCTGTACCAATTTGTAAATCGATTAGTTAAAAAATGTCGAAAATGGAGTCGTTGAAGCCAAAAGTGTTATAGTTAAAACGAGATAGGTAAAACAGAAGACTATTTTCAAGCGCCTCGTTTTCAAAAATAACAAGAAAAAAATCGTTCCTACATACTAAGAATATTTATACGGTGTACTCAACTTGTAAAACAAATTTGGTGTTGATATTATAAAAATTGACGAAACTGGAATACATTGAAATTAGTTCGTGGGTCCGGTACTCCTAAAATCGATAATTGAAATCGACTCCTAGATCGGGCCATTTTCAAGATAACAAGCTGAGACTCAGCATAAATGTTTAAAATATATATTTTAACTCCTACGTCAAGTTTCAATTCGATATATTAAAATTTGGCCAATTTAGAATGAGCCAACGTTTCATACATGAATAAGATGTCCCCTTTTAGTGATTTCCCTTGCTGCAAAATACATACCTGCATTTTCGAATTTTTTCCAGACAAACCATTGCTCAGAAGCAATAAATACATACGACCTTTTTTGTTGAAAAATACCTCCCCTACACGGTTGTATTTTTTATTTGTCTCTATCTTCATCCCAGCTCGAAATATTAAGGATAATCGAGAAAAGAAATGATAATCGATTTTTTTTCGACTTTGGGAAATCGATATACTGGTAAACTTTTTTTATGTTAATCTACATACTTGAATGTACTTATAAAAAAAATCAGCCGTATTGTAAATTACTGGAACTTTTGGTCTAAAATTACCTCTACCGACTGGCCTATTGTTATACTGCTCGCAGTCCAAAATCTCTGTAATCGGTGACGACCGTTTCGCCTTTTTATTCAGGCATTGTCAAACCGAATTTTGTTCTTTTGTATTCAATTTAAATGCGCGTCAACTTTAAAAACACATAATACACAACACAACACATAAACATACATCACAACACCTTGAATAAGAGACATAAAATAGGCGAAACGTTCGTTACCGATTACTGAGATATTGGACTGCGAGCAGTATAACAAAGGTATTTATATAATTAGATGATATATACCCAGTCCATAAGGCAATAACAAAAAAGAAAACTGTTGTGATGGTACGGTTTTAATTTAGACTCAAGTGAAGTTCAAAAGATATCTGACTTGACGAGTCCGTGCTATGGGTGATTTGTTGAGAGTTAGTTGAACTTTAGGAAGTCTACGTATTGTAGATAATTGGATGGCTTGCATTTTATATGTGTTTCTATATGTGTTTAACTCTACATTCATATCACATGATAGAACTAAAACCATAGTGGAAGCAACGTTACAATCGGCGCTATCCTTAAATCACCAAATGGCATATTTGTTAGACGCTGATTGGACACTAACCTAACATTAATAACATACCCAAAGAGATGAGGGAATACATCTGTGTTTAATCTAATAGTTATAGCTGTGTATCGGTTGGAATGCATTGTTGTAAATGTTACACAATATATCGTTGTTATCAAGTTATGTGAGAAGAGATCAGTATTCAATTTATTTTTGTTATTTTTTAACTGTCATAATGTCGTAGCAAAAAGTTTGTGGCAGATACCCTCCACCTTGTTGTAATAATAACAATTTAAGTAATTAAGTAGTAGTATAGGTTAAGTTTGGATCCACACTGACAGTGGGCCCGCTATATTGGCTAGGTAGACATATTGATGAAATCAAAGTTTAGAGTTAAAGGGGGGGGGGGGGAGGTCCTAGTGGAAAGCAACCAATAAAAGTAATAGTTCAGTGTGGAAGTGATACCGTCCCGATTTCTAAGGGAACTATTCTTGCCTTTGCCTTATGCATTTAAGTAAGTAATCGTGCAGGCACAGAGATTGTTTTAGGAATATGTAAATAAACGTTTTTCTAATAATTCATTGTTTTACACTTGATTTGAATACCTTTTCCCAACCACATCATCCTGACTGTGCACAAGGACCGAAGGCACAACCAAAAGGGAGATGCACTATTGTAATGACACCGATGGAGTTTACTGAACGAAGGACCACATTACATTTAATAAACTGTATTTAAATTGATGTCAGTTTTAAAGATTAACTATTTACTAGGCTTTGACATATGCTGCAGAAAGATTTGGGGCATCGAGTGACTGTGTAACTGTGAAGTGACTTGACGTAGCCCTGTAGTTTTATAATATAAAATGGTGAATATATGTTACTCTAGGATCTCCGCCCCTGGTCGCTTCACACACCAACCCTGGCGGAAACCCATAGCTTAAACCAATGCAAAGAGATTATTCTATACTCCAGTATTTTCACGAAAACTACGATTGAGCGGTGACCTATACCAGCTATTGTAAGACAGACATCGAAACAGACACTACCATCCCCAATAATTCGAATTGCTGCATGCGTTGTAATTTCACCATTAATATTAAAATAATCAACATTTCAAACTTATTTTGATAATAACAACTAAAGGAAACAATATAATATGTAACATCAGATGTTTGACATACAGTAAATCTTTTGTTTGCTTTTACCTGGTCTAAAAAAACTGTTAGTTGTGAAGAATAATTACCCGATTATAAGTTCGTTGCAAATAAACGTGTTTTGGTTCATTGTAGGCCTAACCTAAAATTATGTTAAGTTTTTGGTCCAAATCAGCTGTTTTATTTATAGTACGTCACAACAGATTTTTTAATGGAATTATAATACAGTAAGCATTTTCATTGATTTTTGTTTGTGTTTGCTTTTAATTTGTTAGTACAACATAAAACATCTGGTGTGCACATCACACAACTTTCCTTACCAAAATAGATGCTGTATCAATTATCAAATTTTTCGAGCGAGAGATTGATGATACCATTTTCGAGTTAAGAGGAGTATCCGTTTCGAAGAAAGCGGTACTAACTTCAAAACGGTTAATCCCACGGACCTGATTTTGGTCTCAATCGATTTCTAACCTCACAAAATGTCAAATTTGATACCAAATACGGCTAGTTTAAAAAAGACATTTTTACCCCCAAAAACGCCACTTTTGGGGGCAATTTTTGAAAAAATGGAAAAAGTTGAGTGGGGTATCGTTTTTGACATTATTTTGGACGATGAATCGAATGAGGCCATTTTCAAGTCGATAGGAGCAGCCATTTCAGAGATAAAAACAAAATAACTTGGTTTTTGTAATAACTTTTTTCAACGAATTTTTAACGGTCTTTCGCGTACATAGGGTGTTAAGGGGGTCGGAGTAGAGTATGTTAGCAAAGTTTAATCAACATCTTTAGAGGGAATTTGGAGTAAATACCAAAAATGTGCTAAAAACTGCTCCCACGGTAAGACACCACCTCCGATTTGCTTCAAATTTACATGGGTTTAATTGTTTACATGTTTGAAGATATCCTGTAAATTTCAGTTCGATCCGTCCAGCCGTTTGCCCTGTGCACTCCGGACACACACACACACACACAGACACACAGACACACAGACAGACCAATTGCCAAAAATGCATTTTTTGGACTCAGGGGGCCTTGAAACGTAAAGATATTATGAAAACTCGACATCGAATTTTTGGGTCGATTGCAATACTTACCTTACCTAGTATAGGGTAAGGAAAGTAAAAAGGCTGTTGGTTGTGGAGAATAATAAACTGATTATAAATTTACCAAGTTAGTTGTTATGGAAATGAATGTAAACAAACATGCGTTGCTAAGCTTTTGATCGGAACAGCTGATATATCTGATATAGAGCTGGGATTGAACCGCGAATTTTCAATAATGTTTCGCCTTAAAATCTGCAGTTTTCAAAATCCTTTCTTATTGTGCATGCACGAATATGCTTTAATATTTTCGTATCTGTTTCTTAAGTAGGCTTTGCTCTTTGTTAATTGTATGTCAGACAGTCAGCAGCTATATTTTATTTACAAAGCCGCTTATATTATTAATAATTATAGATACATAAAGTGAAAAATAATAAGTCTTAAAATAAAACTACTCAACTTTGAAAACTGTTTTTTTATAAATTTAAGATTTTTAAATCGTTCTACGCATTTGTAGAAAATATACTTTGATTTAAAATACAGTAGAATTAAATTTAAATAATCAATATATCATATATTTAAGAAAAAGAAAAAGTGTTTATTTACTTCCGTTTTAAAATGTGTAACAGTAGTAAATTATTTTATATGATCCTTTTTGTAAGTAACATATCTAGTACGTTAATAGTGAACTAAAAAACCCATATTAATTAATTAATTAACATAAACATGATGTTAGTATCATTCTTCACTTTATTTAACACAGTTTAGTTTTCACTTTCTAAAATTATATCTTCTTATTATACCGAGTACCATAACACGTTATGTAATGTAAGATCTCCAGTATTAACTACCACTGCTTACAAACGACTTTTTTATATACTTATGCAACATTATGCACACACACTAAAGCTCTAACAGTTTAATACTATCAAAATAATTATGCAGCAATTAAGGCTAAGTAAAGGTTGTACTAAACTGCTTGTGAAAACCTTTCTCTGCTATTACCTTCTGCTTCTACTACATTATTAATTAACTGGTTTGCCGAGACGGTGCATTTAACAGTTTATATTGTGGCAAACAACCAGTGTTAGTACCGTTTGCAATTGGTATTTAGCTATCCAACTTCGTTGAAAAGGTTTTTTATTACGTTAATATCATATTTATAATTAACTAGGAGAAACCCTGCGATCTCCACACGCCAACCCCGTTGGAACCTTCTATACACATAATCATGTTATGTGTTCTTTATAATAAAAGTGTAGGATTAATAATAACCCCAAAGCTAAGATGGTAAATAACGTTCAATGTTCAAATCAAATTATTTCGTATATTTTATAGCAGCAGTTATAATAAAGGTTAAAATTACCAGCAAGGCTCAGGTCAACACTATAATAAAAACCAACCTAAAAGTTAGAAATACAAATAATTGCTTCAAAGTTTGAAATCAGCTGTTAATGGAAATATTATAGCAAACATCTGTTTTATCTGTTATTTTATTAAATCGGTTGCTGTGGTAATGAATGTAAATATATTCAAGTAATACGTGTTTGTTCATCAGTTTAGGCCTAACATAAGAATTTGTCCGACTAAATTTACAAATGTTGAAATAGAAAAAATGTTTTTATCAAAATGAATTATTTTTTATAGCCTATGTTTTATTTTTTTTTAAATGTTCACTTGGTTCAGTAGTTCCAGAGATTACCCCCTACATACAAACAAACAAATTTGACCTCTGTATAATATTAATATAGATGAATGTTTGTCAATAACATTTTCAGTACGTTAATATTGAACTAGACAACTCTATTAATTAATTAATTCACGAATTAAAAATGACGTTAGTATAATAAGTCTTCGCTTTATATAGCACTTTTTATATTTCACTTTATAAAATTGTATCTTCTTATTATACCGAGTAATATAACACGTTATGTAATGTAAGACGTCTGCAGTATTAACTACCACTTCATATATTTTACCGACTTATGTATGTAATTATGACACATTATGCTCCCACTAAAGCTCTTACAGTTCAAAATAATTATGCAGCAATTAAGGCTAAGTAAAGGTTGTACTAAAGGGTTTGTGAAAACCTTTCTCTGCTATTACCTTCTGCTTCTACTGCATTATTAATTAACTGATTTGCCGAGACGGTGCATTTAACATTTTTTTATTGTGGCAAACAACCAGTGTTAGTACCATTTGCAATTAATTGGTATTTAGCTATTCAACTTCGTTGGAAATGTTTTTTATTGTGTTAATAACATATGTATAGTTAATAAGGCATTTCCCAGGTATTACACTTATTGTTTTAAGGAAAAACCATTAGTTTTACAACAAACTAATCTGTTTAGTTAGATACACAATAATTCAACTATTTTCATTACAAGAGTAAAAAGCTAAAGTATTTTTATTTGAGGTAATTCAGGAAATTCTCAATCAAGTGTTTACTAACTAGTTATTTTTAGAAAAATTGAGGTTTTTAACTGAGCTATCGAATTCAAATGTGTGGAAATTGATGGGAAACCAACCACTACGTTATTGTTTTCAGTTTCTATGTATTTGAAGGTACTTAGAAAATAGGTTTCTTTTCAAATAGTCTTAATTTACACATTTGGGATTATAAATTGTTCATACAAAAAAATAAAAAATGGATGTCCTAAGGAACTCTTAAATTTAAAGATCCTGATAACAGTTAGACCTAAAATATAACCGAGTCAGGGTTATTGTACAATTAAATGTTATTAAATCCAATTTACCTAAACACTGGGTGTTGTGTTGTAGTTCGTATTATCAGCAAGGATTGAGAAACAGGAGCTATTAGGACATGGAAATTGATATTAATTGAGGCTTTGTTAATGTATACTGGTTATACAGTATAGTCTGTTTATCATTATAAACAGACTATACTGTATAACCAGTATACATTAGGGGGCTCGGTTCTCATCAACACCATCGGCGTAGCAAATGCAAACAGATTATTGTATACTATATTTTCAAGGGAACGACGATTGATTACGA
>JAGFPH010007798.1:34046-50938 GCA_018207615.1 Philaenus spumarius | reverse complement strand
TATCCGACCCTACACTCAAGAAGAGAAACTGTGCTGACTTGAACCGAATTTTGTATCATAAAAATGGGTTGGAACGATGTAATAGATTCATTATTATTTTTATCTATGGGCCAAAACCTACCATTTATAAAAAAAGACATTCTGAGTGTATTTTTGTAGAAATGTCCAAATATTATGTCGAAAGTTTTACAGGGTTTAACGTTTAAACAAATATTTCAACATGTAAAATGCTCTCTCAACCATTTGTGAATTATTCTGTATATTCTAAGCTAAATTAATTTGGTTATATGTTTTATCCGTATTACAAAATTTTAACTTAAAAACTTGCACAATTTAAATGTATCTAATGCCCAGATTATAATAAGTAAATTTTAAAAGATGTATTTAGCTTCAATTCTTTTGTTTTCAGCTTCATTTTATGGAGCCAGTTATGTGTCCGTACCTTTACCAGATGCCAAAAGTACGACAGAAGTACAGTTAAGGTTCCGTACAAAACAGTCGGACGCATTGTTATTCCTTGCTGCAGGTCGTACAGATTACTGCCTCATTCGGCTGGAATCTGGACGTCTTAAGGTTAGCCCACATCTCATGAATACAAATGTATACCTAGAATGGGTTATCACCCTTTTATGTTTCTCTTTGTCTCTAGCACTATGTGTTAGGCTATTTGCTTAGGCTATGTGTTTACAGTATAAGGCTTCTGTGTGTAAAAAGCCTAGTGAAAATGTTTGTGTTCACTAATAGGCAAACACATTGGTGAAAGTTGAAATTTATTCAGGGAGTTCCTATAATCAGAGTCTTATTATTTTAGTAATCTATATTGATTTATCTTGAAAGAACTCTATTTTCAAAAAATGTTTTTATTTCATCAACGATTTTTTCTGATATAACCTTATTTATCACAAGAATACAATTTTTGTAACAGGTCTTTGTTAGTAAGCAAGGTTTTATAAGTCTTGACAAGTTATATTGAAGTTCATCTTCATGATCAAAATGAATCTTAAAGTGTAAATAGTTAATTGAGTTTTGTAATCCCATGACAAAAAAAATTATTCCAAATGACCAAGACTGTAGTTCCAAAAGAACCTCTAATAAATTCGAGGCACGTCAAAAATTGTGATACAAATAACCAATGCTAAAGTTTTCACAATTATTATTTTTAATTTAATAAGAGATACATTTTTTTAGGCAAAATGTATAAAGCAACAAATTAAAAATTTGATTTGTGACAACTTTACCATTGGTTTTTGTCAGGGGTGCCCACAGGGGGGGGGGGGGGGGCATGGCGCAGACTGCGGCATTGGGATTCTAGGGGGGGTTCGAAAATTTTTGAGGAAACACACAAATTAGAAGCAGAGTACATCAAATTAAAATGTATAGTTTGTAAGTGGAGAGTAAAAGCGCAGTCACTATTTAACTTTCACCTGTGCCATCGACCATAGAATGCAATAGACTGGACATTGCCTGTACCTACCTGTACAGTTTGAAAAGTGTGCCTAAGTCCGCCATCACGGGAACGTCTAGAAAGCCGAAAAGGCTCGGAGTGACGCTAAAATTGTGATGCGCGTGTTACAAATACACTGTTGTTTTGAACACTTACAACACTCTGATTCCTTTGAATTTTTACACACTTACAGAATATTAGTGTGGGATGATAGTGGTATAAAAATTATTAATTATAAAAAATCTTTAAAGGTAAAAATAAATTACCAAAGCTAGTACTTAATATGGAACTTTAAATTGTGACATGAAAAAGTTGTTCTGTGAGGAACTGTTTTGTTTTTTGGTCAGAGACGAGGAGTAAGCGTAAAGGTTTGAGCCAATAAGTTAAATTTTATGAAACACGTTTTTTCAATGAATTAACTCAAGTAGTTTAGTTTTTACAGCAGGTTAAAGATAAGATTAAGTGCGCGCCAGAATCTCGCTCAATTCTCACGGTGCACACCGACCATCTTGTTATGGTACTCCTACTCGCACACGATTTATTGTCTCTAAGGTTTTGTTAGTTACTTACATAGCTTTAGTAATACATTTTAGCTGCTTTTCCCCGTTAATACAAAAATTTATTTTCATTAACCACCCTAAGATTAAAGGTAAAATGATTTAGAATGTCGTATGATACTAATGATTTATTTTAAATCTAAACATTGTCTATCATATAATCAACATGGCTTAGCAAACTATATAAAATTATATTTAAGTGTATTAACATTAACATTACGTTATTATACTGTGTAGAAATCAATAAATAATTCAGTACCTCTTCATAATATAAAAAGTAACGCATAATAACGAAAAACGAAGTATGTAACATGTAAAAAACAATTACAACATCAACATGGCTTAGCAAACTATATATCATGACAATTATTAAGCCGTGTATTAATATTACGATATTATACTGTATAGAAGTGAATAAATAAAAAGCCTCTTTATTGTAGGAAAAAGTAACGCATAATTATGAATTACAAAGTATATAACAAGTACAAATAAAAACTATAATTTTATCGATGTGTTTCTGTTACTTGGTAAATAAAAGTCTACTGGCCTAAGAAAGTCCCTACTTTTGTGAAGTGATTCCTGACATAAATAAAGAAGGTGATTTTTTTAGATAAAGAAAAACTTGAAAAATGTGCATAATAAGTTTTGCAGAGCCAGTTCGAAGGCGGGTGAATGAGCACTGAATGGCCGCCGACGTTCGGGACCACAGAATCAAATAGACTGGTTATGCCATAACCCTGTGCATTGGGCTGGAATTGAATTTAGGTCGGCCATCTTGTGTGAGGATAGAAACAAACGGGCCTAGAGAGGTGTGACATTTTCAGTGCGTCCTATTCATTTACACCGTGGTTTCAATTGCTGAAAATGCTCGAAAATCTTTGAAATTTGACAAACTTACAGTTTAATAGTGTTGGACGCTAATTGTGTGTTCATAATTTGAAAATAAAAATGGTTTGGCACTTTAAAAATCGAATAAAGTCCAAACTGTTTTATACTTTTTAATTCGTGACATCAAAAGTTGCATTGCGAGAAAAGTTTTTGTTTTTAGGGCAGGTGCGTCATGTAAGCGAGAAAAATATAGCTGAAAAGCTACTTTTTCCGAAAAGAATTTTTTTTAAAATTAGCTATTGTAGTTTCTATCATACAACAGTTAGAACACGAGCTTCGTTTCGCGGGTAATGTGGCAACATGTACGGGCTGCTGACCGGCGGCTCACATCCGCCCTTTTGTAATTGTTTTGTTCATTATTCACAACTATTACTGGAAAATTGTAATTATGTACTTTAAAAAATATATTTTGTAAAATCATTTGTTCAGTAGAGTATTGTTAAGGGGGCGCTACCCTGTCCGACATATTGAATCTGATTCCCATAAGAGCAATGCTACAGAATAAGTAATTTTTTTGCGTTAATTCGTGGAATAAATTTAAAAATTTGGTTTCATTTTGAAGTACTGTCATATGCGGATGTTGATTGCCGAATACATTTTCAAAAACCGTTTTATTGTCTTCATAAACGTATGATTTAAATAGTAAAAAAAGTAACCTTCATTAATTTTTTACTAAGTTGCAAAAAGAGATATTGCAAAAAACCTTAGCAATCAACACCCACAATCTATTTTACTTTAAGAAAAAAAATACATCTTTCGTTTTTTGACAAAAATAACACAAAAATATGCCTAATAGTGAAGGTATGTTTTGGTTATTTAACATTGAAATTGGTACCCAACTTCGCCGAGCCTTAAGTTAGTAATAATATTTATCTAGTTTTGTGTGTAAATATTGTAGGCCTAAATAGTACACCTTGTGGTACTTAAACCATTAAGTAAATTTATTCTTTAATCATTATCTCTTGTTTGTACCCTTCAGGGAGTTACTGCGCACCTTTTCAGAAAGACTTTACTCAATATTTTTTTGTATAACTAATTAGTTGTTTGTTTATTGATCACAATTACCGAAAAATTGTAATCAGTCAATTTCCAAGATAATAATTAGTTTTTGTGGCTGGAAATAAATTCATTATTTTCAGTTTCAAATAGAAAATGTACCAGCAATTGTTCTATGTTTAGCTTTATTTTATTCTATTTGTACGGTAATAAAAGCGTGTTTCAATGGTAAATTGTTTTTATTTTAACTAACTTTTATGGGGGGGGGGGGGGATTAAAAATTGGGGGGGTGGGGTTGCGTCATTAAACTAGGGGGGGATGGGCACCCCTGGTTTTTGTATCCTATTATAGAGTTTCACAAAGAACCAACTGTTTTACTTTCTCACTATACTATAGTATAGAGAAAGTATAGTGTTCGCAAAAAAAATCGATGTTGAGATTTTTGTGGAAATATCCGTTTTGGGATCCCCTGAGTCCAAAAAAGTGGTTTTTACAAAATACCGTATCTGTCTCTATGTCTGTATGTATACAAAGCTAGAGAGAAAACTATTTGATCGATTTCGAACAAATTTGCACCAGACATGTCAATTAGGCCTGTATAGATGCATGAAAAAACTTTTTGAAAATTAACCCCCTTTTTGGCCAAAAAACCCCCAAAAAAACTGTTATTATTTTTTTATAAAAAACCGCTCTAACGATTTTGATAAAATTTGGCTTATTTGTAGCCCTTAATGTACCCTACCGTATGCAAAAAACAGCATCTTTCTAAAAATTCTCATTTAGCTAATAATAATAACTGATTTTTGGCCAAAAGGGGGTTGTTTTTCAAAAATTTTCAAAACCCTTTTTCGTGGATCTATACAGGTCTAATTGACGTGTTTGGTGCAAATTTGTTCGAAATCGATCTAATAGTTTTCTCTCTAGTTAATAATAATAGTAATATTTATTAGTTCTCCTATTTTAATATCACCTCTCCTACCCCTCCTACAATTTATGAAGTCACAGTGAATCTGTTTAATAATTTAAATATGTTTGTGAGAAAGTATGTGCCAGTTTCTGGTACCGTTTATTTACTTTAAATTTGGTACTGGTAATTGTTTTAAAAAAATTGGTAATGTCCTGAAAAAATTGGGATTAGTGGTCAATCCCAAGACCAAAAATTATTAAAAGACCAACAAATAATAAATGAGCAAATTAACACACAATCCAACATTATGTTTGAAAATATAAAATTAATATAAAAAAAAAATTTCTAGAAATATAGGACGTGGGTTGATGATCTGAAATGAATAGTTGTTTACTTGTTTACAAACAATAGTTGTTTACTTGTTTACAAACAATTAGAGAACAGGCAGTAAACAGGTTGAAAGGGGGTTGGGGGAGGAGAACAAAAAATATAAATAGGAGACAATGGTAGAGTACAGATAGTAGCAAACAAAGCTTCTGAAGATGGGGTCTACCCGAAACGCATCAAGCGAAAGAAAGACAAAGCTAAGAAAGGCGGATAAGCAAGAAGACAAATGTCACCTTAATCGGCTCTCATATTCTGAGATGGTTTGTTCATATATTAAAATGTTTCATTATTGGTTAGATTTCACAAATATTTGTATTATATACGAATAATGTCAAGTAAATAATTATTTACTAGGGTATCTAGTAAATACTGTCCCAAATCTCACCAGGCTCTACGGGTGAAAATAAGAGAAAAAGTTCCCATAAACGTCCGGAAATGCTTAGTTTTCGAACTATCCACCATTTTACTAAACACTTGATAACTTTCGAAATAGGAAAGACATTGACCTCAAAATTTGGTGTACCCATTTGTTGCGTAACCTTGTACATTTGTACAAAAAACCAGAAAGTTCTATTGTATACTTTAAAAATGGCGGCCATTTAAAATTTGTAATGTCAAATATCTCTAAAACCGCTAACTTTACAAAAAAAAAAAAAAAAAACATATCTTTAAAACCGCTAGCTTTAGGAAACCAAAATAGTTCACATTCTAGTAACTTACTAAACATTTTGTTTTCCTGTAGCTCAAAAGACCTACTTATCGGCTAAAAACTCAAAAAATAATTTCTTTCTGTACTGTTATTGTTGTTTCTGAATTTTATATAGACAATACTAAAAAAAATTATGTTACTTTTTTTCTTATGTTCGTCTCTAGAGTAGCCTAGTCAAGTTTGGGACAATATATTATATCCTAGACACACTGTAGATTCCATTAATTAAGATGTCTAAACAGTAGCCTTTCCTCGTGTATAATGTTTTATCATTTTAATTTATAAATTCCATAAAATTCAATATTTTCTATTGTCACAACAAAATTATAACTTTAGAAAATCTTGTTTTAACAAAGCATATAAAAAAGATTGTAAGGGGATGAAGTATGTGAAAATTGAGTGTGGTTAGTGCCGTTCAACCGCAGAACACCCAATATTTTCAAATGAGATTTCTTATTAAACTGTCTTTTATGAACCCTCTCAACCCAAATGATATCACATAACTTCTATTTACAGTTTAATGTTTAGATCAACTTACCTCGGGGCGAAATTGGTTTTTGTGGAGAAAATTTACTAGTAGGTCTAGCAAACCAATCTATATATATAAAAGCGAAATACCACTCACTCACTGACTCACTCATCACGATTTCTCATAAACTACCAAACGGATTGAAATGAAAATTGGTATACCAAACGGATTCCTCTAGTTCCATAGGTGCTCACTAAGAAAGGGTTTGAAAAAATTTGAAATTTTAGGGGGAGTTTGGGGGGATCAAAGTTATTAAAGAACGATTTTTTCAAAACTACCGAACGGATTGGAATGAAATTTGGTATGTAGCTTCCTCTACGATTATAGGTGCTCACTAAGAAAGGGTATGAAAAATTTCGAAATTTTAGGAGGGGTTTGCGGGATCAAAGTTATTAAATCACGATTTCTTCAAAACTATAGAACGGATTGGAATGATGGTATGTAGCTTCCTCTAGGGCCATAAGTGTTCACTAAAAAAGGGTTTTAAAAATTGGAAATTTTAGGGTGGTTTGGGGGGTAAAAATTACTAAATCACGATTTCTCCAAATCTACCGAACGGATTGGAATGAAATTTGGTATGTAGCTTCCTCTAGGGCAGCGGTTCCCAAACTGGGGTTCGCGACCCCCAGGGGGGTCACGGGCCGTTCGGAAAGGGGTCGCGAGATGTATACCAATAATGTTGAACTATGTACTTAAACTTAGACGGCCATCGGGAATTTTAAATTAAATAACTTTGTACATTTACAAAATATCAATATATTTTACAGATTTTGTCAAAACAAAACAGAATCATTTAGTAATTTTGATATGTAATTGTTAATACATTTCTAAGTAAAAAAGACTTCTTTAGTGAGAAATATGGGCCTGTTTTTTGTCAACAAGTTTGTTAAAATTTGGCTTAGTTTTAGATACACATACAATAAGGTCGTCTTCTACGTCCAGTCGATTTCTTGCCTTGGTTTTAATGTTGACCAATGTAGAAAATCCGAGTTCGCAGAGGTAGGATGTTGCAAAGGGCATGATGATTCTCAGAGCCACTGATGTTAAGCTTGGATACTCAGCTCTTCTTTGTAGCCAGAACTTGTCAACATCTTGGGTGCTGAAGGACAGTTGCAAAGTCTTGTCACATGATAGCTCGATGAGTTTGTCATGAATCAGTGGGTTTAAGTCTGCCTCGTTCACAGCCTGCTCGTTGAAGGGGTTAAGCACCCAGTTCCAACAGGTGTGTTGATCCTCGGGAATGTAGCTAAGGATCTGCTCTTGTAGACCTTGCAAGTGAGTAGTAACCAGTTTGGACAGGTTGTCAATGTCGGGATAGTATTCATCGCTTCGATCAAGGGATGTGATAAGCTCATTTGTCAGTTCAAAGTTTTCAAATATATTCTTCTCAACCCTGGTTGACCAAGTGGCTAATTTCCTTAAAAACGAATTGACTTTGTCTTGTGCAAAAAGTATGGTTTTGTCTCTTCCCTGCAAGGAAACGTTGAGATCGTTCAGATGATGAAATATGTCCGCTAAATAAGCAAGTTTTAACAGCCATTCATTGTCACTCAAAAAACCGGCAAGGTCTTTGTTTGCAACTTGAAAGAATACCTTAAGCTCAGAGCGCAAAGCGAACACTCGAGAAAACACCTTCCCTCGTGACAGCCACCTTGCCTCTGTGTGAAGCAAGAGGCATTTGTACTGTGCCTCCATTTCTTCGCATAACTGTGATAACAGTCGACACTGTAATGGCCGGCTTTTTACAAAATTAACTAACTTAACAGTTTCGTTCAACACTGTTTTTAGCTCAGTGGGCATGACCTTGGTAGCTAATGCCTGGCGATGCAGAAAACAATGAACCCAAGTGGCATTAGGCATGACATTTTTCATCCGTCTCACGAAACCGCTGTCTTTCCCAGTCATTGCTTTGGCACCATCACTGCAGATTGAAATACACTTTTGAAAGTCAATTTGAAGCGAATCGGTTGCAGACATGAACATTTTAAACATTTCCTCACCTGTTGCGTGGTCAGGCAAAGGTTTGCAAAATAAAATGTCTTCCTCCACACTACCGTCACCCTCAAAGCGAACAAAGCACATAAACTGCGCCAAACTCGACACGTCCATAGACTCGTCAACTTGAATGGAAAAGTACTCACTTTTCTGCAACTTTGTTTTCAACTGATCCTTTATGTCTTGAGCCATCTCGGTAATGCGCCTCCCCACCGAGTTGTTCGACAGAGGGATGGTTGAAAGCTTCTTAGCTGCATCTGGGCTGATCACAGTTGAAACCATATCCCGAGCAGCAGGTAGAATGAGCTCTTCAGCAATCGTGTGTGGTTTACCTTTCTTTGCTATTCGTAAAGCCACTTGATACGATGCTAGCAAAGCACTTTTGCTCATATTATTTCCACTTAACTGAACTACTGAATTTTTCTGGTAATCTAAAGCAGTTAACTTACGTTCAAAAAAATCTGCTGACTTATCTTTAACACTGGGATGTTTACTTTCTAAATGGCGAATCATCTTGGAAGGTTTCATACTCTCGGCCGATAACAACTCGCTGCAAATAACACACTGTGGCCGATTTCCGAGCACCGTAAATCCATACTTAATATAACTGTCACTATACTTTCTCACCTTTACCCTCTTCTGTTCATGATCATCATGAGAAGTCGAAGGACCTGCACGCTTAACAAACTTATCCATAGTTAGAACAAAATCAAACAATACGTGAGCGAACAAAACACAAGACACGTACGTTCTCGAACCACTGCTCAACTCGAACTGGGCTGGGCTGGATGCTTTCCACCCCTCCACTGCCTCTGCCATAGCTAGCCCCACCTTCTTCCCCCCCCCCACAGACACCTGCGCTCTCTCAGCCCCTCGCTGCTCACAACGATGCACGTTATTTTTAGGATGTCGCGGCTAAAACGTATGGGCTAAAATGGGACGCGGAAAGAAAAAGTTTGGGAACCGCTGCTCTAGGGCCATAAGTGCTCACTAAGAAAGGGTATGAAAAATTTCGAAATTTTAGGAGGGGTTTGGAGGGGATCAATGTTACTAAAATTATAATTTCATATCTTTTATTATTATGACAATAGTGCTTTTATTATTTAAGATCTATATATATTTATAAAAGCCAAATGCCACTCACTGACTGAACACTTAAAAAGAATACAATTACGTTAAAAAGACTGAAAATACCAACCACCACGGGCAACGCCATACGGGTCAGCTAGTGCTATATATTGTAAAAACTGAAATAGGAAAACATGTAATTTTTACTTCAAAATCATGTAAAGTTAAACAAAATATTATTTCTCAGAAGCAAAGGATATTAAAAGCCTAAATGTAACTTGCCTTTCTATAGACCATTCCAATATTTAGGTTTGTTTGTTGACTTAAAGGTTGACACAGAAAAAAACTCATAAGTTACTTAAAAAATAAATTGATCAAATATATTCGAGTTTTTATGTGCTAAAATATTTTAAAGACTCTCTACTATGCTGTGGTGAGCTCAAAGTTAAGAGTACGGCTCCCAGTTTGGGGAGTAACGTATTATACCACAGTAAAACCCATTACGAAAGTATTTCATGCGGATTGTTTCAAACAAGTAAAAAAATTAGCACACATCACCCCTTTTTAAAATTTTGAATATTTTAGGCCTACCACTGAGGAGTTTATATGTATAGAAGGTTTTTGAGAACGTTCTTTAGCAGGAGTGGGAATACAAATAGTAGCTTGACATCAAGGAGCAGAGAACTGAGAAATACATTTAATGTCATTGTACCTAAACCCAACCTTTCAGTATTTATGATATTTTATACATATTTAGCACCAAAGTTTATATTGTTTACTGGAAAATATTAAAACATGTGGAAAGAAATTTAGGTTTGTAAAATTATTGCGGAATCATTTAATTGAAGACAAAAACATTGACTTCTTCTTTAATGTTCTTTCTTGAGAGAATAAAAGAGGAATGGATGAGTGATATTTGAGGCTCGTAGAAGGAAAAATAGATATCTCCATCATAGTTGATTTTTCAGGAAAGGGAAAATCTGTCACAATTTAAGTCATCATTATTTTGTTAACGTTATTTTTTTCACTAAAAGCTGTGTGCTTGTTTTCCCAGTCAAAACAAAGCCTTGAATTGAAAAATAATAAACAAAGTTGTAAATTAACTTTTAAATAAACAGATGTCGATTTTTGCATCTCACCTTGATAAATGTCGGTTTTTGCATCTCGTATTGGCAAATTTTGGTTTTTGCACCTCATTTTGATCCAAATGTCGGTTTTTGCTTCTGAATTTTTTAAATAAAAAACTCTTTTTAACACATTAAAAAAAATGTAAGCTTCTGCTTAGTAATAATTCAAAATAGTTTTTTTAGAACCTATACTTATAAAAAAAAGAAACATTTGATTTTCTTTTGGTGGTGTTCTTGTGTATTTAAACACCAAAAAGGAGAAAAACAAAAATCATTATTTTTTTCTTTCCATGTTTTAGTATAGATTTATTTAATCCAATATCCGATCGGTAAGTTTGCTCTCCGCTTATTAATACTGTCTTGTTAACTTGGTTACAGGTTATAATAAACCTTTTAGAAATATAAAATTTAAAGTGCCAATTAGCAGGTTTTTTTAAACACTTTGCAGTTGACTAACGCCACTCAAATACACAAAATCCTAGGTACCAATTGATTAGGGAAATATTGATTACAGTACCAATTTTTTCAAATATGTCATAATATAATAGTACGATATAAACAACAGAGAAATTAACGAAGTAAGCTTACAGGGCTTAGCAGACACTAACAGTCAATGGTTCCAATCCTATTGCTCTTATTGGCAAATGTCGGTTGTTGCACCTCACCTACCTACACTTTTATCGTTTTTGGCTTCTAAAGCTGGATTTTAAACAAGAATAACGTTTAAAATGTAGGTTTTTGCTTCTTACTAAATATAATAGATGGATGTGGTCTGAATAGACAAACAAAATTATGTATAAAAGCCTATTTGTAAAAAATTTCACTTATCGGGTTTTGCTTTTACATGCCTCATTTAGTGTGTACGTATGCATGCTAGGTTAGTGATGTAAGTGGACCTATAGATTTAAATGTTGAGAATGGTAATTTTGTGTTTTGTGTTGTTAGGCAATTTATTGCATTGCGGATGTTACGTAATCAAATGTTAGAAGTTGTTTTTGAGTTAATTTTTCTAGATTCTGTGTAATTGTAATGGTTTTTTGTGTGAACTGGGTCGGCTGCATTTCCCTCTTCGACTTCTCACTTTAGTAGTATTAGATATAAATATGTTGTTTCTTTTAGTTTAATTTTTTCTTCTTATTATTATTTTGTTGCCCCAAACAGGTGTTTTATATACCTCGGGGTTTTTATTGTTTCACTTTTTGTTCTTATTGAAAGTAATTACAACTTACTATATTCTAACTACCTACAGTATTGTAAAATTTTGTCTATAATTGATAGAATATGTAGTATGTTTAGTTTAAGATTTTATATTGTTTGTTGGTCTTGTAGAGAAGCGATAGTAGTGTAAAAAACTTACTTACTTTTACTAACATAACAGATTTGTCCGTACAGGTACTTATCAACTTGGGTGCGGGAGAAAAAGAAGTATCGTCCCCTAAAGGTCTGCGCTTGAATGACCTGGCTTGGCATAATGTGTTAATATCAAGAATAGATGCTAATATGACACTTTACGTAGATCAAATACATGTTACAAGGTAAGTACACGGAAAATGTATAGTTAAATTTGTTTACATAAATTGTCATACGTATCGGTCTTTCAAAGTGACAATTTCAATTTACTGCAGATAATTTATTTTTTGATAATATTACACTTTGACTTTATATACTACAAGGGGCTCGCCTCTATTCGCTTCGCTCACCAATCACCGTGGCGACTCGCAGCGAAGTGAATGGAAACAGGTTACAATTGCATAATCTGATATTTTCTTTGAAATGACGATTGATTAGGACAGAGGCACTAGGATCAGGGTGAGGTAGGAAAGGGGGGTGGTGTCCTAGATCCTGACATATACTCAGTAGGTCCAGGTTTTTTGAGTGAACAACAAGTTTTTTGTATATAGTAGAGCGACAAACATAACCCTAAAACGGTGTTGGTTGTTAAACAAAATTAACCGATTCTAAATTTGCCACGTAGGTTCCTATGGTAACAAATGTAAATTCTTTAAAGAAGTGCGAGTTGATTCAGTATAGGCCTAACTTAAAATTGTGTTAAGTTTTTGATCTAAATCAGCTGTTTTATTTACAATATGTAACAATAGATGTTTAAATTATAATACAGTAAGCCTTTTTCATGGACGTTTTGTTTATGTTTGCTTATAGTTTATTAATCCAACCTAAGGAAGCTGTTGGTTGTGAATAATAATAAACTGATTCTGTATTGCTAAGTTGGTTGCTATGGTAATGAATGTAAACACATATGCGTTCCTAAGCTTTTGATTCAAACCAGTTGTTTTTTTCTGTTAAAGGGCTGGAAGTGTACTGTCAAATTTTCATAATTTTTACATTTTAAAATAAACATTTTGCAAAATCCTTTCTTAGTGTGCGCCTATCACCCCGTAAGAATATACCTTCCAATTTTGGTTTATTTTATCTTAAGTAAGTAGTTTTTGCTCTACGTTGATTTTATGTAATTCAGTCAGTCAGTCATCCAGTCAGGTCCGAGCTGCTTGCATTGCGCAAGAACCCTGGCGGCAATCTACAGCAAAGCCAATGCAAACATATCATTGTATACTCTGATATTTTTACAGAAATAACGATTGAGCGGTGACCTACACAGCTAATGTAGGTAAGACAGATATCGTAATAGATACGATCAACCTCAAAAATTCGAATTGCTGCATGCGTTGTAATTTCACTATTTATATTTAAATAATCATTAATCAACTTTCCAAACAAAATCTGATATTACCAACTAAAGAAAACAATATAATATGTAACACCATATGTTTGACTTATTGTACTGTAAATCTTGTGTTTGTTTTTACTTAATCTAAAAGGACTGCCAGTTGTGAAAAATAATTACCCGATTATAAATTTGCCAGATTGGTTCAAATAAGCCTTACCTAAAATTGTGTTAAGTTTTTGCTTTAAGTATGCTGTTTTATTTATAATAATATGCAACAACAGATGTTTAAATTATAATACAGTAAAGCCTTTTTTGATGACTTTTAGTTTATGTTTGCTTTTATTTTGTTAACCTAATCTAAAACAGCTGTTGGTTGTGCAGAGTAATTAACTGATTATAAATTTCCTAAGTTGGTCGCTATGTTAATTGCACTCAACAAACGTGTATTGCTAAGTTTTTGATGTGAACCACCTCTGTTATCTTTTATGGGGTTGAGATTAAACCCCCATATTTTCACCATTTTTTCACTTTAAAATATTTTGCAAATGCTTTCTTATTGTGCGTCTATGAATAGGTTGAAGAAACAAACTAATTACAAATGGAATGTCTGACGTTAAATTAAAAATTTGCGAATAAAACAAATAATCCTAAAATCCTGTAATTTGTGTATTTTTTAGTAGAAAATATTAATAAAGGGATGATTGATTTCAGAGAAAAGCTACCAGGGCGTTTCTTTGAGTTAAACATCCACTATGGACTGTATGTCGGAGGTCAAGGAGAATTTTCAGAACTCTTCCTAGGTCACGGCGAATGGCTTCGTGGTTGTTTGTCTGATGTGTTGTACAACGGTGTCGATGTTCTGCAAAGAGCAAGGCACAGGATACTGAACGCAGACGCTCAGAGTGTAACTTGGAATTGTGCTGCTGAATTTGATGCGAGTGATGAGAAAGAAATCAGTTTTGTCGAGGACGGAGCTTATATGGCTTTGCCGAACATTATTCCACGGACAGGAGCAAAGTATGTACACAATGTTTTTATAAAATAGAAATAATCTTTATATTTTCATATTTTAAATGAATTTCAGCCTGTGTTATAATTTAGGTTTATAATATGTCTCTGTTTGTTAGGGATTTGTTTTTAGTTGCCGTCAGGTATGCAGTTTTAGCTTGTTTATTAGTACTGGTGTTTCTATAGTTAATTTACTTATCATCTTCTTTTCAGCATTCTATTTTGGAGGGTCTGCTTTTCTGCCGTGATTGTATTTTGCTAGGATTTCTTCATTATTTGCTTGTTTTCTTCTGGTTTCTGCCGTGTTTCGATCATCACGCTCTATCTTTTTTTTGTATTAATTTACTAACCTACAAATTGTATTATTAATTTCCCCTCTACTGCTGCTGGGTGGTACTAAGTGTTTCGACACAAACCTCTGTCATTGTCGAAGACGAACATTTTAGATGATAATCACATAACACAAAACACTACACAACATATAAAGTATAAACACATTATATTCACCATTAAAGGGTCGTTAAATAATTAAAATGGGACATAGCTTTCCACACAAGTACTTGTGATGCGTTCGAGACAACCCGCAAGTACTTGTGTGGAAAGCTATGACCCATTTTAATTATTTAACGACCCTTTAATGGTGAATATTATGTGTTTATACTTTATGTGTTGTGTAGTGTTTAGTGATTATCATCTGAAATGTTCGACAATGACAGAGATTGTGTCGAAACTAGTAAGACCCAGCAGCAGTAGAGGGGAAATTAATAGCACTATTTAAAGGTTAGTAAATTAATTGAAAAATTTTACAATAATGGTCCAAGAAGATTCAAAGAAATTACTAATACATCTGTCTTTTCTTTGATTTGGTTTCTATTCACATGAGGAAATGGGCCACATCGCTCATAACTACTGTCTGAAGCACGGAATAAGGCGGGTGATAATTTTTGCGCTGTTGCCAGATGTAGGACTGGCAAAGCGAGAAACGGTCGAGAATTGCTCGCTCTGCAGCATGATCTGGCAACACTGAACATCCAGTGTTGCCTAGTCTGAGCGCCACTGCCCACCCCGACTGTTAATAAAACTGGTATTTAAAACTTGTAAATAAAACTGTTCTCGTTTTGAGTATAATGGTTAATTAAATGTTTGTAAATATTTACTAAATGAACAACAGTTAAACAAATAATTAACCAAATCAAATCATTCAATATTTTCAACCCGTTTATTGAAAAATCTAATGTTATTAGATTTATGTATCTATTCATTAGATTATTATTAGTAGTTAATTATTATTTGAAAATATACAATTATAACAAAATACTACAAGATGCTCTTCTTTTTCAGGTATGTTCTTTTTCTTTTGTTTTCTTTCACTTTAAAATTGGATTTACACAACTTTTATAAATTAACGAAAAGATTTTCAAACACAATACAAAACAAATTCTAAAATATACTTCATTATGAAAACTAATGAATAAAAACGTGAATCCAGAATAAATAAACAGCGTGATTGGACCAGTGGAGCGTTTGTGGCAGGACCTTTTAGTTTCGCACGCAATTTTATTGTCGTTAATCAACCACTTTAAAAACCAAAGCGGTACTTTGGAGACAAAAAATGTTTGTACAAAAAATAAAACAACAGTTTTAGTACGTGTGATTTCCTACAAATTTTCCGCTGACGAAACATCGCTACTTGAAAATTTAAAAAAATCCTCGCTTACTGAAAGTTTTATGTCAGATGATTCCTAAACTAAAGTTTGAATTAAAATTTTTCACCCGCCTTAATCCTTTCTCCCGACTGTAGAATAAAGTAGTTTTGCTCTTAGAAGAACAATTCTTGACAACGCTGAGCATATTCAATGGAACTTTGTGGATCATTTTGTTTTATCTCATGTACCAATTGCATCTTATAGGGAAAACGGTATAACTGCCTTTTCAAAGACTGTCTAGATGTCACCAATTACTAAGTATGTCATCTGGTGGAGGTTTCAGGATTTCCTCAATTCCTGAACGTAGAAGATACTTACAGACCTTGTTCCTGAAAACGCTGAACTATGGATAAATTGTTGGAGCACTAGGTGCATATTCAACATTAAAGAAATTACAATATCCTTGTTGTGTCAGAGTAGTTGAATGTTGCTTTTCAAAATAAAATGGATAGTGGTGTGCAAGGGGGGGGGGGGAGAAAAGGTTACACAAAGTTTAAGCAATTAATTACTCATTTTGAAAAGGGAAATAGATTTTTTTGGGTTTGACTTGACTCTAAAACCAACTAAAATTGTACTAAATATAGTAGACTATATTTTTTGTTATAAATAAACTTATTACTTTAACAAAATCATGGTATATTTCTTTAATTTTTGTCTAGGTGGCAGTTTGAAATGAAGACTGTGTCCGACCATGGAGTAGTATTCTATACAAGCGGCATGTCTTCAGGGCGTTCAGACTTTGTGGGTGTTGAATTGGTGAACGGTCAACTGCGCATCGCTCTAAACAAAGGCAACGGAGCCGTGGAGCTGAAGAGTGATATGACGGTATCGGACGGAGATTGGCATGCCATCTCTGTACAGTTCACTGCATCGTTTATTGAGATT
>JAGFPH010007798.1:6906-29097 GCA_018207615.1 Philaenus spumarius | reverse complement strand
CTTGTTAATTTACTTCATAATCAAACATTTGAAATATTTACTCTTTATTCCAGGTTTCCTTGATGAATCACGCATATTTTGGCTACCTGACACACTTGCTTCAGAAGTTTAAGTAAGTATTACGCAATTTCAAGGCACCTTATTTTCTCATTTATATAGCTAGGTCTTTTTTTATTTATTTCTTCTAACGACTTTCTTTACGATTTTCAATAAATCGTTTAAGATCACGCTAAAAAAATTAATTACATTATGTCTACACAAAATATATGGTAACTTTGAAATCAACTTTCTATGTCAACTGATGAAAAAACACACTGAAAAAAACAAAACAAAACAATACACTAATTTAAAAAAAACAAAATTCGTTGGATTTTCCCTTAGGCCAATTTAATTAGAAATATGTTTAATTTAAAGAAGAGAAAAGGGATTTTTTTTGCATTGCTTTCATATATTTCTATTTATATAATATCTACATAAGAAAATAAATAGATTCATAGTCTGTTTTTTTCTTGGCCTTAAATCAAAGTAAGTCCAAAAGTCATCAAGATTTAAAATGTGATTGTAATGCTCATAATTCTACAAAAGAGAACACTACAATTGCTTGATTAATATTACTTGCCTATGGCAAAGTATTCTTGTAAATTATTCAGTTATTCGGACAAAGTAAAAAGCTGCCTTGTAAATGCCGTCTTAAAGCGAAACCAAAGTCGGTAAAACTCAATAAATTTTTTAGATTTAACTAAAAATTGAGTATTTGTTTTTTTTCATTAAAACCTAACGGATTATAATTGCATTGTTACCTGAAAAGTCAGCTTAGTGTTTCCAATCTTGGCCGTGTGTGCGTAGACAATGAGACCTTCGTCGACTTCAGCTTGTGTAAACGTTGTGATAGATTCTCCCACAACACTGTTCCTCTCTATATGTCCTCCGCTGTCCCCACTGTTCCCACCCAGCACAGAATACACCAACATGTCGGGACTGTTGTCTTGATCTGTGGCGTTTACCAATTCACGTGACAACTTTTTGCGAGTACCCTGGAAAAACAATCTTAAAAATTAGCTAAACAGTAACTTGATTGCAACATTGTGTAAACGTAATCTAAGAACTAAAATGCAACTGTTCCAGGGTCATAATTTGACATTAACAATAATAACAGCGTAATATTAATTTGTACTCTTACAATAAACAGATAAAAATCCCTAATCTGTAAAACAGCTAATTGAAATTTTGGATATTTAATAGTTGTTTAATAGATATTTAAGTGAGGAAAGTATCACATTGTTGCCCGAAAAGGAAATGTTTGCCGAAGGAACGAGGTCGAAAATTTGCTTGAAGGCAACTAACATTTTTTTCTTCCCGTAAGACACAACATTTTTCATCCAGCTGCAGTTTTAGTACATAATTTGCACTTTACTATGGAACAAACTTTATTAAACATGAACATTCTTATTTTCAAAAACAATTGAGGTTATGCAAAAAATCCACCTACAAGGAAGTTCATTGATGAATTGTTGTTTCAGCAGCTGTTTTACTAACATAATATTTAGCGGGCGGAAAAGTGCCCATATAAGAAGCATTGAATATACTTTACTGACAAAATAAACTCAATGTAATATATAGGATAATATAATAATATTAAATATTACCGGTTATTGGTCTGTCATGTGACTTATTTTGGTCGTTAAAATGTTACTACGCGTTTCGGGACCGTAATCCCACTGTCAAGTTACACTTACACATTAAAAACACAGAACACATGTTTAAAAAACACAACAATTACAACACTTTTAAAACTTAATTTTGCCGGACAATTGTAAAACGTGTACATTGTTGCGTTGACCATGGTACACAATGCTTTTCATATGGACACATTTCCACCACCAGATGATTAGTTGTTATTTCTACCCTATTAATGAGGCACAAAAGACCTCTTAAAGTAGAGTTAGGCGTAGCCCAGTTGGCGGAACACTCTACTACTCATTACGCCTGCCAATTGCATACTGTCCTGCATGAAGACATTGTTTCACAACTACTGTCTCTAACTATTCTTATGAAATTGTCTTTTACAATATCTATTTATACCTAATTTATATTTACCCATAAATAGTTTATTCAACAAAAATTATACTTACATAGTAGGATTTTAAAACTAGAAACCGAAATATAAGGAATAAGAAATGTTTTTAGTAATGCCGAGTTATGAGTCTATTTCCGCAAAAAAAGTAGTTGCCTTTCTGCTAGCACCGCCAAATGGGCTGCCTACTACTCTAGTAGCTGGATGAAAAAGTATTAATCAACAAAAACAAGCCTTAAACATGTTGTAAAACAGTAATTTAATCTATAATCTAATTTTAAAAATGGAAGGGGTATTTTGACCTGGTTTTAATACAAATATTTATAAGTCTTAACATGGTTGAAATTAACCTTTCTCCTCTTGACATATCTTTCAATTGCCTACACATTCCTACGCTTATTCTATTTCCTCTCCTCTAAAATTTGCTGGTCTGAATGTTCTGGCGTGCCTCCTCACGTAACTCATTTCAACTAAGCATATCGTTATATTCCTGTACATTATATTCAGTGTTTTGCATAGGAATATGTAGTGAATGAGGACTTTGAAAGGTATATGGGGGAGGAAGGTTATTTTCAGCTACCATATGACTTATATTGCTATTAAAATCCGGTCAAAAAGACCCCTCTAAGGTTAATAAAGTAGGCAAAACGAAACATTTCATTGTATTTTTAAATTGGCATACAAATTTATAGTATTTTTTGTATTAAAACATTAAAGAATGACATTTTAATATTAATTTTATATATTTAGAAAAATTATGTAAATAATAAATGTTTTCATTGATTTTTATGTTATTTATGATCCGGTCTAAAAGACAGTGCACCCCTCACATAATTTTTTTACGTATTCTATTTAGGGTTAAAAATGCCTGTTAATTTTATGGACACAATAAAATAAGGTTAGCTTTTGTTAACTCTCAATCTCCAATAAATCAAGCTGTAAAAATCTAATATTAAAATAATAGACAAAAGTATATTTTTAGAAACTTACCTTTTAAGTTGTACTTTTTTCAAATCTACTGAACCTATATTTTCTTAAAAAATATATTATGAAATAAGCGAAAGTTACTTACTTCCTACGTTCAAGAAAATAATTAACAAAAAGAAGTACACTTTTAAGTTATTGCCAAAATAGAACAAAAGGAATATTTGTACATGTCAAAAAAAATACCGATTGCATACGGTTTGTGTGATTGCAACATGTGAATGACTTAATGTTTTTAATTAAATTTTTTATTCCCTAATTTTTCTGTTTGATAATTTTAATTAAGTGTTTATAACATGTAAAATCTGCCAATAAAGACCACGTCGCTATTGAAAGGCTGAATAACTTCATGTCTGTCATGGATCTGAAGATAACGGTATAACTGTCGAAACCGGTAATCCATTTTGATACTACTTTGGATTGTTTGGCGGAGAGAAAATTAAGGTAATTAACCTTTACCATATACATCATAATATACAATCCAAGCGGCTACAAATACATTACGTTCATTATGACTCACTAACAACGGAAGTGGTATACCAGGTGTCTTTAAAAAGTCCCACTCCCTCCCTTTAACTTTTGTGTTAAAACAAACACATATCCTTTGGGGAACGATACTAACTTAGCCCAAAGTATCTTTTGAAGCAATCGGAAATTTTGAGTGTCCCCTAAAAATGGGGGATTTTGGGAGCAACTCAAAATTTTTAAATGGGAAGTATGGTCATGTGATACCTCATTTTAAAGGTCTATTTAAGACTAGGAAAATGACATAATGAAAATAAAAATCGGACCACCCAAAACAAAATGGCGGCCTTAAACGTGTTGAAATAAATTGACATAAAGTTGATAATATCTCGAAAAGGAAGAGTTTTTAGAAAAAATTTCAAGAGACAAATAATGTTTATTTCAAAGTGCTTGACCTAAACTATTGCTTCCAAATCGATTTAGTAAATTTTAAGTCGACTCCTATATCTTAGAAAATTTAATAAAAAATAAAATTTACGAAATCGATTTGAAAGCAAATTGTTAGGTCAAGCACTTTGAAATAAATATTTTTTGTCTTTTGAATCTTTTCTAAAAAATCTTCCTTTTCGAGATATTAGCAACTTTATGTCGATTTATTTCAACACGTTTAGGGCCGCCATCTTGTTTTGAATGGTCCGATTTTTATTTTATTTATGTCATTTTCCTAGTCTTAAATAGACCTTTAAAATAAGGTATCACATGACCATACTTAACATTTAAAAATTTTGAGTTGCCCCCTAAATCCCCCCTTTTTTAGGGGACACTCAAAATTTCCGATTGCTTCAAAAGATACATTGGGCTAAGTTAGTACCGTTCTCCAAAGGATATTTGTTTGTTTTAACAAACACAAAAGTTAAAGGGGGGGAGTGGGACTTTTAAGACACCTGGTAAATATATTGCCATTCAATTTTTTTATGGATAAATATTGGCCAATCTTTTCAATTAAATATTCAAAACCAATGGCTGTCATTATAAAAAAAAACTTCTGGATTTGCATCATCATTCAATTTTAAATCTCTGAACATACTCTACTTCATCATGAAAAACACGTATTTTACTTATCCTACTTATATACTCAAAATATGTAATCTACAAAAATAGCTGCTTTACTTTGGATTAGAATTTTTGAGACTTACTGAATATTCTAGTGCGGGCGTATTTTTTTTTTTACAAGCATTTTTTATATACTTGGTTTTGCATGAGGGCAAATGTTTTTATTTGTGTATGGTCATTTGTTGGTCTGGTCTGGGCTTAACAATAATTAAAAACTACTTTTGCTTACCTAACCCAGTATCTTCCTTGGATTGCATTTGTACAGAAAACGCATGCTGCCAACTTAAAAAGTCATCATGCAATTGTTATGAGTTAAGTGGAACACACTGAAATGTTAAACAAATGCAAACTATGAAAATTAAATAATCAAAAACATGCCAAATTAAAAAAATAATTTAAACAAATAAGATAGAGAGTGACGCAAATAAAACTGGTTTATTAAAGGTGTTCTTTATATTGGTACATTACTGAATGTTTGGACTGTTGACCTCTGTCCGATATAATGGCTGGAGTTATTAGCGAATTTCCAATGGAAAGATGAGCTATTGCCTTGACTATCATTGTGAGATCTAAGGTCAGGAGTGGTCAATGAACACCGATCATGGTCCCCAGAACACGTTTTGGGCTGTCATTAAAAATTTTATATGTGTTCACACTCTAGTGGCCGGATTTTACAACCAATGTGGTCTACACGTTGGTTTTCTAAGTCGCTTGGATATTTTTTGTACTAGAATGTAACTTTTTTTGTTTCATCTAAAACAATTAATATAGGAGATTACTCTGCACACTTTGTTTTTTTTTTTTACATGATCCCGTCTGGTTCCTCCAAAATCGATCAAAACTTAAAATATCACACTAGTACTCTGAAAGTACCATAAAAAGTGGGTTTGACCACTGCGAGCGGCAGCGAAGCAGACCATAATCCGAGGGCATGATGTCGAGGTGCAAACTCTATGCCCTGTTTGCCAGCTCATCGCCACATTCAATCCTATGTATTCTGACATGTTCAGGAATCCAACAAAGCATTACCGTATATCATTGAAACCCCCTAATTGATATGTGGTCTTGTCGCAGTATTGAAAATACTATTGTCAATCAACTTAAACCTTCGATGTTGACATCAATTTGCCTTCAACATTAATCCCATAGGGTTAATGTTATTAACTGTGTCCGAGCCCTTTAAGAGAAACATAATGTACAATTAAAATCAGTTTAAAATTAATAAAATAATTTTGTAAAAAATATAACTTTCTTATAGAGATACTTTATTATTTATTTAAGATCTGTTTTTTTGCGACAAAAACTACCACCAAAGAAAACAGTTTTTCTCTTTGTGTCACCCTGGTAAACACATTTCATTCGAAAATAATTTAAATATACATAATCTTAGTAACAATAAGTAAATACTATTTGTTTATACTGAAACCTAATTTAATAGTGAATATAATCACATGAAGTTGAACAGTACTTTTGAAACAAAGGCCTTCAACTTGTATTTAAAAATATATGAATAACACATAGTTGTGACATTTCTTTCTTAAATTAATCGGATAAAAATTACATACAAAATTGTTTGAAACACTGACATCTGTGATTGTAGATATATTAAAAGTGAAGACAAACACGCTGCGCTGAAATAAATGTAGTTCAAAATTTTAGAGGAAAGACTATTTTTATTTGAAAATTGGAAAAGGAAAACCAAAGATATTTTAGGTTGTCAAGAATATCATTCTGATTTGCCGTACATAATATACTAGGGGCAACTTAATGTATGACAGAGATCGAAATAGACACGAGCATTCCCAATAGTTTGAATTGCAGCATGTGTTGTAATTTTACCATTCATATTTAAACAATCAACATATCAAACAAATTTTGATATTACCAACTAAAGGAAACAATATAGTAACACCAGATGGTTGACTTATAATACGATAAGCCTTTCGCTTGCTTTTACCTAATCTAAAAAAATATTAGCTGTGAAGAATAATTACCGGATTCTAAATTTGCCAAATTAGTTGTAAATAAACGTGTTTTGGTTCATTGTAGGCCTAACCTAAAATAATGTTTAAGTTTTTGATCCAAATCAGCTGTATGATTTATAATTGCTAGATGTTTAAATTGAATTGTAATAAAGTATTTTTGTTGATTTTTGTTTGTGTTTGCTTTTAGTTTGTTAGTCTGTCCTAAAAAAGCAGTTGGTTGTGAAAAATAATAAACTGATTCTAAATTTGCTAAGTTGGTTGTTATGGTAATGAATGTAAACAAACATGTGATGCTAAGCTTTTGATCTGAACAGCTGTTTTATCTGATATAGGACTGGGAGTAACCAACAAATTTTCACTATTTTTATGCTTTAAAATGAAAATTTTGCAAAATCCTTTCTTAGAGTGTGTCTATGATCCCATAAGAATCCTTACCTTTACATTTTCGTAATTGTATCTCAAGTAGTTTATGCTCTACGTTCATTCTACGTCAGTCAAGGCAAAGCTGCTTACATATATACATAAATC
Source organism: Philaenus spumarius (assembly GCA_018207615.1). Lineage (NCBI taxonomy): Eukaryota > Metazoa > Arthropoda > Insecta > Hemiptera > Aphrophoridae > Philaenus > Philaenus spumarius. The sequence continues at coordinate 21,948 of JAGFPH010007798.1, read as the reverse complement.
AATAACTTTATCAAAAATTCTGCTCACAGATCTATTTTTTGTTTATTTGATGATCTATTCTTCAGAAAAGTCAAACCTAAACCTCTCGTCTTTTCCTTAATCTCGATAATTTTGTATCAAAAAACTTGTCAATCTCATCTTGAAGTTAACCTCGCACAACCCTATCTAATATACTAACTTAACAATATTAAAAACGAAATTTGATACGATGGATCGATTGAGATGGGTTTTTTGCATTTGCTTCTAAAAATTATCTGAAAAAAATTTACCTACTTTTCATTTTATAGTTTTTCAAAATTGCATTTGTGCAGTGCAAAATGCATTTGGGATAATGCATTTTCTAAAGTCACTTAGAAAACATTCATAACTTGGTTAATAATACTTGGAATGGACTGAAATTAGGTTCTTGGGGGTTTTCCAGGTCGCTGATCCTGAATATGACCTCCAAATTTGTCCATCGCCGACCTGGAGCTTAGGATTGCTGATAAACGTCATCTCCGACGCTTCTCCTGAAATTCATGGTCAATGGTACCTCCCCCCCCCTGCCCCCTTGGTACCTGGTACACCGGAACCTTGACATCAACGTCACCCCCTGGAGTTTTCCTGTAACATTCGCGCAAACGAACCGAAAATTCGTTCAATTAAATTTGATTTTATTTAAATTGATATAATACTACATAACTATTTGATTATGTAGTTATTAAGCTTATATCGTAAATCTGTTACCTGGACCGCGATCGTGATCTGGAGGTTAAGTAGTTGTTTTAGCTGATTTGAATTTAGTAATACGGCACCACTAAAAAATACACTGAATTAATACTTACTTAAACATTAATAAGTAACGCTGTTCCACTTTAAACTTATTCACTTTTACTAAATCATTATAAACATTTGCCAGAGTCACATACATGATACATAAACATGAGGTCGTTTAAACATTAAAAGTTGTTACAACAAAAAGACAAACATTCGTCAATGTATTTCACCTGGCACCGGGGCGTGGTTATTCAACTATCCTGAAACCTTCTTCATGGGGGATGGAGAGCTGCCATACCATGGGGCTGCAGTTTCTGTGTTGAGGAGTTATAGAGGCACGCATATAAACAACTCGTTTACATTTGATTAGTATTGATATATTGATTTGTTTTAACTATAGCCTCTTGACTCTTTTATTTCTTGCACTGTACAGCACACACGAGTTCACCATGGGCTCCTAGTCGTTATATTTATCATGTGACATTTGTTTTTTACGCGCATGCATGCGAGTGCGCTTGAAAATTACATTTTATGTAAACAAATTTATGACCTGACGAAGCCAAAAGCGAAAAGTGAAGGCAAACTACTGAATCAGACCCTTTGGGAGGTTTAACAAAAAATGATGAAATATTACATTGACTTGATAAAATAACATGAATTTGTAAAAAGCAATCTAAATACTGAAGAAATCAAATAAATAAATATATTTGATAAAGTATTATAGTCTGATTTCTTATATCCCGGCAGTTTAAAAACTGTCATATTTCATATTCCATGAAGCAACTTTCTCATATTTATATTTAGGTCATGTTCCGCTCTAACCTTCGAATCAAATTGTCTACTGTGGATGAAACGGTTCTTGAGGCCGAATTTATCGCTGGATTTCGTCTCCAACCTAAACACGAAATGTTAGTTTACGCTAAATACAACAATACGTTACTTAAAAGTCGGAAAGAGTTGTGTGAATTCATATCTTGGGATAGTAATTCACCGGTAGTGGGAACCTTAGAAAGACTATTTAGAAACTCCTTAAAACCACTACTGCTCTACCCATCATCTTCTAAAAAATTGTAAAGGGCACATAGCCTATAACTTGTGATACCTCAAATCAAAGCCAGTTAAACGCCTTGAATTTCTGTGCTAAGAAAATAACGATCGTTTCAATCGTAAATGGGCTTTCAAAGTGTCAACTTCTAGACGTAGAGACAGATTTTGGGTATAAAAGCAGATGATGACGCGAGGAACGTTTCACAGTTTATCGCTTGTTTGGCAGATTTCTATTCATGCTTGAGAAAACCTAGGGGCGCGCAGATGCAGTGAGAGAATGGAAAGTCTTAGGGATAAAATGAACAGACGATGAGCGGAACATTTCGCAGTGTAACGCTTGTTTGGCAGATTTCTATTCATGCTTGAGAAAACCTAGGGGCGCGCAGACGCAGTGAGAGAATGGAAAATCTTAGGGATAAAATGAACAGACGATGAGCGGAACATTTCGCAGTGTAACGCTTTTTCCAATTCACGCTAGGGTAAAATAGGGTTCTCTCTCACGTTCACTCTATGTTAGGAGATGGGCATCAAGGATATTAAGTAAGTACATGCATGCGTACTGTTATTAACCAAAACATTAAGTTATTACGTTCTACTGAATTCATTAAATTAATTAACTAAACGTACGTTGTTTGCAGAGATGGCATTAATTATGTTTTTAACTAAAACTATAATAAATTGAATTTAACCAATCAACATTTAAAAATGTAAGCTGATTATTCAGTGTAGGTCTACCAATTTTAGTATTTAGTGATAAATCAAATAGAAACGTAGCATAGTATATTTTAAAACAAATAATTATTTAACAACTAGTGAAAAGATGGAACACTTTTTCGAGACTTCGGCTTGTTCAGACAGAACACATGAATTGAAAGAAAATTAAAGTTAAAAATTACTTTTTGTTTGTTAAATTTAGTTAAAAAAACAACGTAAACACAGTAACATTTTCTAATTTGGCCGTATAATCAAATTTTAGATATGCTAAACTTGATGTACTTCGGTAGTGCAGACAAATTCCATACCGTAATTAGTACAGTAAAACTGTTCAATATATATTTGGCAATTAACAGAAGCTCAAACTTTTGTGATTCTATTAAATTATCAATAATTCAGACCAATAGCCTAACACAGTGAGCCTTTGAAATATAGTTTTATGTTTGTAGGGCCAAGTTGCTTTCTAGGCGGTCAAAGATGAAGTAAGCAAAAATAATTTTAAAAATACATACATTTTCAACAATTTTTAACCTCAAAGCATATATATCCTACATTAGTTATATAATAGCTCATATATAAAAACAAACAACATACAAGCATTATAAAAAATTTGTTTGTTTGAAGTTGTACATTTGTAAACATAACCCCAAAGTATAATCTAGTCTAGCATTTGTTAGAGTATTACAGATGATGATCGAAATCAGCTGTTTTATGTCTGAAGAAGAGGTTATAAAATTTCTTGATGTCTTTTATAAATAGAACTCAAATGTGTAGAAATGCTTCAGTTATGGTTGTAAAATTGAGAAGTGTAATAATGAAAATTGTATAACGGAAAAAACAAAAATATCCCTTGGTTAAAAAACATATTGGCGGTCAACTCCGCCCCTAAGTTGGCGTCCTCTGTTTCGAGTAACGCTAACGCTGTAGGCAAACTAATTCGCAAGTCAGTTCACTTGCAGACTCCGTGCGAAATAAACCAATTTTGATTAAACAATCTATTTTTTCCTCCCATGTCTCTTATTTTTTGGTATAAAAAAATCGATAAAAAATATTAGCGTTGACTTACTGATAACTTTATTTTTTGGAGGTATGTAGCATTACAGGGTTAGCGGTCCGAAATTTCCTTAGCACGGGTAGGGTTAATATATGCATTATATTATATATTCGAATGCTTAGATCAGGATAGTTTTGATCAGCTTACGTCTAAAATATTTTCTTAAAATTAAAGTGCCAAATTTTACCTCTCTATCTTTAAGGTGCCAGATTTGGAATCAGCTATCCAAAAAAACCCTAGGGGAGGAGTTTTGTTTCATTTGAGCGTGAATTTCAGAAGCCTCAAGGATGACGTTCATCAGCAATCCTAAGCTCCAGGTCGGCGAAGGACAAATTTAGAGGTCATATTAGCGACCTCGAAAATCCCTAGGAACCTGACTTGAGTCCATTCCAAGAGTTATTAACCAAGTTATGAATTTTTTCTAAGTGACTTCTGAAAATGCATTTTTCACTGCACAAATGCAATTTTCAAAAATTATAAAATGAAAATTAGGTACATTTTTCAGATAATTTTCGGAAGCGAATGCAAAAAACACCATCTCAATCCGTCCATGGCATCAAATTTTTCGGAGATTTTTGCTTTTTTTGTGCTTTATTTCCTCGCCTATAATTAAAGTTTTGATTCTTCATCAAAAGGGATTTACCTATTCATAACACTAACAAATTATCGGACCTATAATTCAACACCACGGAGTTGCCCTTCGAGCTTTAAGTGTTAAGTATAGGTGTTCAAATAAATATCTAGCTAGGTTAGAAAATGTGTGACACAAACCCTTATTTTTATTTTACTTGATTAATAAATTTAGTGTCTTATATAAAAAAAAGTTTTTAATGATAACTTCGTAATTTTTTTTTTTGAGATAAAATAAAATTCTCCTTTACTAATCACAGAAAATAATGTAGAGCTTTTTAAAGCACATGTTTACTTGAGCATTTTTAGATACGGTGAATATTAAATTATATATAATTATAAATTAATATAATTACCTATTATATCCGTCTTGTGACTTCGTCGCTTCTATTCTAAGACGCATTTCGGGTCCCATCTTCAGTTACTTCGCTCCATTGGATAACTTATATTACAAACACAAACACACGAACACAACACGTAACATTTAATACGTGTTGTGTTATAATGTGAAGATGGGACCACGGACCCGAAACGCTTCTTAGAATAGAAGCGAACAAAGTCATAAGACGGATATAATAGGTAATTATATTAATTTATAATTATATATAATTTATTAAAGTGACTTGGATACCACAGAATGGATTTAAAAAATGGTGAATATTAATTCTGTGCATGCAAAACACATCAAACACGCTAGTCTAATTAGATGGATTAAGTTTTCAAATTAATAGTATGTTAACCTGAGCTAAGCGGAGAACTTTGCTAGTCGGTATCATCAATATCGGGGAGTCGTTGATGGGAGAAATGTCTACGTGAAGGACAAATCGATGAGTTCCCTGCAAATATCCAGGAAGAACAAAACCAGCACCAGGAGCAAGTTCTAGTTCTAGGGTGATACTGTCTTGCAGGCTTTCAGAACCATCGTGTAAATACCTAACCTAAAATTAAAATATTACTTTTACTTTAACCTATTATTATCAGGCCCGGATTAGCACCTATTTACACCCTAGGCCAAAGTTCTAAATTACACCCCTTTCCGGGAGTCTGGGGGTGTGGAATTTTTGTTGCATATTTAACTGTAAAAACTTGTGTTTTAAAGCTTCTCTGGGGGCTATTTGAGCTCTTAACACAATTTTATTTCTAGCCCTTTTGAATGCATTTTTAACTATTTTCCAAGAAAAATGTATATTAATCACACAATAACAGCGACTGAAATTCCAAAATGTATGAAAAGCCAATACTTGTAATTTGTAGTAAGCAGATATTGACTAAAAAGAAAGCATGTTGAAATAAACAACACTGTTTATGTATTTACTAATGACAATCAAAATATGTACATAGTTTTATAATTTATTCTTTCTGGCTTTTTTACCAGGCAAATGGATTGAATTGTGCTAGTGAAATCCAATGTTTTTGTTGCGTCATTATCAATGCTAAGGAGAGCAAGAGCATTGAGTACTTAGTGCTAATACCACAGTAGTAACTAGTGGCAGGGACGTTGCTACTACAAATTATTGGGGGGGGGGGGGGCAAAATATAAAATTTCCCAACAATTTGGACCATATTTCCCAACTTTTGTGTTGGGGTTCCAAACGTGCAGAATGGTGCTCTGGCTTATGTTGGATGGAATAAATCCCAATGGAGATGGACCCTGGAGGCTGACCCTCAGATTTTTTTTAAATGGACTTCTTTTAAGTAGAGTTTTTAACACTGCAGGTGTTATATTCAGTACTTTAAGAGTTTTTAATATTTTATAAGAATTTTATCATGTTTATCACATTATTGAACCATTGAAAAATTTTCCCCACCATTTTCTTTTCCCTAATATTATTTGCTGCAAACTTAAAAATTTCCCCATTTTGGGAAAAAACCAACCTGGCAACACTGGTCTGGCAGCCTGGAGCATTGCATGGCATGATAGTGACAGTCAGTGTTGCCACAATAACAAGGGTTGGAACTAAATTTCCCAGAACATTATTTAAAAGAAAACAATTTATTTATTTGGTACAGACATATTTGGATTTGACCAACATTTTTGGATTGGAAATTATAAATTGCTTGTTATTTGTGAATGTTGGTATTTAACAACCCAAACCCAAAGTTGGAGTTTTTGCATGCAATTTAATCAAAATTCTAACTTTTTTTTCAAAATCTCAAATTTTCCAACTTTTTGGATTTTAAAACTATTGGGAGCGACGCCCCCTTGCCCCCATCCCTGACTAGTGGTGTGAGGACGGAGGGAGGGCAGACTGGGGTGACGGCAGTGACTTGAACTTGGCGTGGGTCATCCGCCGTCCCACTAGACTATCCTCAACACCCGCCTCTCTCTTTCAAGACTAGTGCAACCCGGACGCTCGCTACTCACGCTCGACTAGAAGTACAACAATTTTAGTTTTTCCTCGCGATCTGCGCCCCCACAACCTTGCGCCCTAGGCCATGGCCTAGGTTGGCCTTATGTTTAATCCGGGCCTGATTATTATCACAAATATATGGGAAGAATTCCAAAAACCTTGGAGTACACAAAATTTATAGATTTTTAATACTTGTCTGATAATAGTATCAATTTAAATTGTTAAACAATATTGTCAAATTTTACAGCTGAAAATTAATTTGAAAACATCTCTTACTCTCCACACATACAAGTGAAACTCACAACCATAAAAAGTATCTTTTTGAACTTTTAAGCTCCGTGGACAAAATAGTCCGACATCGCTTGTATGTTATGCCACTCTATGTGATTTCTATGTTTATATTTGTTTAGAATCTGTGTCTTTCATTCTAATGGGATTTCAATGTTGTTTCAACTGTCTAGTAACCAGTCACAGATTAAATGCAGTAGGTCAATACTTTATAAATAGCGCAATAATTTTTTTCTATTAAAAATGTTGTATTACAATAAGTTTACTTTCTTAAAATTTATACAAATCTTATATAAATCAGTTTATAAAGAAAACCTCTAATATGGAGTCCTTAATCACAAGACTTAAAAAAATAATGAATTGTTCTGATTCACTCTAAAAATTTGAACTTATTTTGTCTTCTCCGATATCTGAATTTTTGATTTTATATCTTCCTCTTCTTTCAAAGCTTTAATTTTCAAAATTTTCCTCTGTTCTTCAAGTGCCTTTATTTCTAAGGAAAATGTTCATCCTTTTCTTTACAAGTTTTTTATTTTCTTTTAGGGTTTCTCCACATCTTTCATGGGCAGCTCTAACATTAAACAACATTGCTAGAATAATAGGCACTTTCTGGATTTTCCATAAAATTTAATTGCATTGTCCACTATTCTTTGAGCAACTAAACTTTGTTCAAGTAAATTTTTCACTACTGATAAGTTTTTATTCCTTTGTCACCTGATCTTATAGCAAAAAAATCCTTTATCACAAACAAATAAAATTTAACTGACTTTTAATTAACTTTTTATTGCCTTACTTTCTAGGAAGTTGAACCTGTTAACTCGGCATAGATCGGGTGCAAGAAGTGAAAATACATGAATTACTTTAAAATATTTTTCACGATACTACCACGATATCAGCTGCTTTCTCACCTTGTATACTACCTGTGAAAGTTTGTCACTATACTACTACCGGAGAAAGTATCATAAAAACAATGAAGCAAGAGTCAGCAATCAATAATGATACTTTCTTCATACTAAGATTTAGAGCGGGATGCGCGTTGCTAAGTAACAATAAACAAACAAAGCCAAGTGTTTACTAATTTTTTCAAAACATTGCGTTGTTTTTGTTTGACTGTCATAATGGACGCTTTACCCGCGTCTTTTAAAAGGAAAATATCAGTATCTCAGGATCTTTTATAGAAAAGGTCCAAATATAGATATGATAATGCGTATAAAAAGTTTTACGAGCGGTTTGATACTGACGACATTCAACGTAGTGCCATAAGTGATGAATTCAAGAAATATTTGATTTCTTTTTTAGGTCTTTTTGTAGAACTACATTTTAATTAGTTTTATTGTGTAGTATCATGAAAAATAGAGTTCAAAACTCGTGTGAAAATGTCTTTTCAGTATTCATCGATTTAAAGCGCTCGTCATGCAACTCGTGTTTCATACTGAAAAAGCCCACTTTCTCCACTAGTTGTGAAATATACTATTTCTAAGCATATTGATTATTAATGAAAATTAAAGACAGACATATAATAATTACTTAAAAATGTTGAATTGAATATAAGAGAGCTTATAAGAGCTTACATAACAGTTGGTTTTAATTTCCCACTTACCAAAGTAAACTAATACACTGTTTATTGTGCACATTTTTTACCTCGCTGTCTTTTAAATATTTCTTCTTTGATCAATGAATGCCCAACTTAGCACCTAAGGACACAGGTGTTGATGAAGTAGATCTAGTATCCGTCGATGGAATTTTCTTCTTCCATTAGCATATCTAGACCATGCTAGCAATATTACAAACTTTAGGTACACAAACCTTTCATTTTCATGGACTTCTATCCAAACAATTTAGGAAGAGCAACTCACTTATGTGCGCATTGTTTCGTGGATGAACATAGAAGAAAGATACCCAGCTGAATTGCATTTAGCTTGCCTTTCGGAAGTCCACTGGTGGAAGTTCCATTTTATGATTACTTGATATCACACACATCACAATTTATTATGTTTTTTAATCGAATTGAAGATGTTACAAAATGTATGTGCTTACCTTGTCTTTGGCTAAATCAAGTAAGGTGAACACCTGTTGAGAAGGATTGCTTCCACCTCTCTCCCATACTTCCACGGCCAGCCTACCATGCTGAGGGGAACCTACGGTTGAGAACAGCACTCCGGAATCTCTTACTCCGTACTTGGCATAGTCTAGGATAACATTCATGTGTGACGGAGTGATCAATGCATTCTCGCCCTCAGACACATGAAGGGGGCTGAGTTCCACTAGTTCTAGTAGGGACGATTTAGAAAAAACCTGCAAAAATACAACACGTTACTGTACATCGTGTTGACATCGTCACTCATGCAACAAAGGCTGGGGAGTAGAACACAGCTGGGTAAAAGATAACGCCAATAGCTTGATTCGAGGTAGTAACAGTGTGTTGAAAGCCAGAGTACCAACTGAACAAAAGACACTCAATTATTTAATATTTAGTAAAACCAATTTAACATCTGTATATATTTTTAACTTCCTGCTAAGAAAATTGAAAATTTTCTAAAATCGGGAAGTTATTGGTTTCACCCTGTTTTTCGAAAATCAAGTATTCATCAGATCTCGACGTTTTGAGGTCCTAGGAATCTTCCCTGACCACTCCCGAGAGGGTGTCACCCTGTCTGTATGTATGTATGTATGTGTGCGCGTGTGTGTGTATGTAAGTATGTGACCCGCTTATAACTTTTGAACGGCTTAACCGATTGGATCCTACCACAGAGAAGGAATATACAGAGGAAACATTTAAACGGCTTGATAGTACGCTCTAGTTGTAGTTCCGATCTAGTCCGGTGGCCGCGCTAGGATGTCCTAATGCACGTTACAAGAGAGAGAGGGACGAGCGGGGAAGGATGTGATGGTAGCGGGGGAAATGTCCCACTTCCCCGCCTCGTTTAGACTACAAGTTGGGAATTCAACTTTTACTCTTCTGTTATAAGTGTAAATGTAACAAAAAAGCCTATTTTCATTACGGGAAATAATTTCCGTAGAAATTAGGTACAGAATAGTCTATTTACTAAGATAAATTGTTTTATTTGTATTATAATTTAAATCAAACTTATGTTTTTAAATGAGACATACTTTTTGAATAAGTTATAAGCTAATAAAAGATTCTTGAACCAACTTTAACTGAACCGATACAAGTTTTAAACATTTTAAACTTATTAGAGTATGTTTTGTACAAATGTTTATCGAATAATTTAATTCCTGATTTTTATTCACTGACTTACTGAACTAAATACTTGACAGTTTTTTTATTACAAACATTTTGTGTTCTAAGGTAGCTTAGAAATTTTTGAATATTATTAAAATCTTATGAAATGGGTTATACAAATGGGTTAGATATTAATATAAACTAGGGGCTCTGCCCCTGGACGCTCCGCGTCCCAACCCCGGCTCGGCCTTCGGCCTCAGATGGCTGCTTCGCTTCGCTCGCAGGTGGAAAATTCGATAAAGAATCTCGTTAATCTTTTGCTCGTTTGTACATAGGTGACCGAGCATAAATTAGCTGTCATATATTTGGCAGCTGACTCAAACTCATTAAACATTATCTCCATAAGATTAACATGGGAAATTTGAAGGATTGTATACCGGAGCTCCTTCTCGGGTGAATAGCGGCTGAACGGATGATAATATATAAGACTTGACATATCTGTGAATGATTATGTTCAGTTTTTGATCCAAATTAGCTGTTTTATATATAATAGGTTTGTAACAACCAATGTTTGAATTGAATTAAAATATAGTTAGCATTTTTCGTTCATTTTTGTTTGTGTTTGTTTTTAGTTTGTCAATGTAACCTCAAAAAGGTAATACTACATTTGATACTGATTTGATCCAAATCAGTTGTTGATCAAAATCAGCTGTTTTAAGCTTTTCATACGAACAGCTGTTTTTGTGTCCCTGATAAAATCAATAGAAATCTTTCTTCCATAAGATTAACATTGAAACTTTGAGGGCCACTGGGGCGTAGCCCTAATGTCCTAGGACTTTGGTAAATGGCCTAAAACCTTCCCAGGGTTAACCTGTGTTACTATGCAAAATTTCAAATCAATCGGATGGACGGTATACGAACGCAAAGTGGACAAAGAACCAAAAAAAAAACCCCATAAGGAATACATAGCAGAAATTTGCATTTGATTATAACGTTTGTAAGGCGAAAGATACATGATTTGTAATGCTTGATGGCAAATCTGGGCGTGCATACCTTTAATTTAAGACCTCAATTATGAAAATCGGTCGGGTAGAAGAGCCGAACGGACTCGGAAAAGAAAAACAGATTTTTTTTAATATATAAGATTATTGAACTGCTGATTAAAATGTCATGTATAACCCTAGGTTTAGGCAATATAAACAAAATCTAGTTTGTAAAAAAATGTCTAATAACAATTAAGTAGGTAAATAATGTTATGTTGTAATTCTGAAAAACCCTTTAACCAACATGGTTAGATAACCCATTAATAAAGATTATGTATAAAATAAAACTTTAACAATTGAAAGTGAAGAAATGTTTAAATGATAATACAAAAGAAGAAACATAATAATATTGCCAAAGCACAGAGATTAATGGTAAATGGATCCATTATTCTCTGTGCTTAAAAAAAAGTAGGCCTTCATATTATATGACACTCCATCACAAAATAATCACGATTATAAAGTCAGTAACCTATAGTTACATATATTTAAAAAAAAGTTCATATTATAGGACACTCCATGATAAAATAATCTCAAAGTAAAGTGTCAATAACAAAGTAATAAAAGTATAGTCTATATTAAACGTAGTACTGTAATTACATATCAAATTTAACCTAGTTGACAATTTATATGGAAGACAACTACAAAATAAATATATAACTTACAAACTGTAGACAAAGTCAGTAAATACATATCATGTTCAAATTTAATCTTCACTTCATATAAATCGCAAAGTAAAATATCAATAAAATTGTAGTTTAAAGTTGTTTTGTTTATCAAAAGTAATTCAAATAAATCTCAAATTTACTAATTTACTATTTATATTTAAGACGGCTTAAAAATAAAATGTAGCCTACATAGCCCAGTCGGTGTAGGTCACAACTACCAGTAATTTGCAATACGGCAGATTTTTTTTATAAGTACCTTAAAGTATGTAGATTAATATAAAAAAAAGTTTACCAGTCTTTCGATTTCCCAAAGTTAAAAAAAAAAAATCGAAAAACATTTTTTTCTCGAAATTCCTTAATATTTCGAGCTAGGATGAAAATAAATAAAAATAAAAATACCACCGTGTAGCGGAAGTATTTTTTTAATAAAAAAGATCTTTTGTATTTTTTCGTCCGAGAAATGGTTTGTCTGGAAAAAAATCGATTAAGCAAGTATTATTTCGCAGCAGCACTACTCGGCCGCACGGCTGAAGACCTATTTCTTTAAGCGCGGCCCAGTACATTATAAACTATTGCACAGTTATAATGTATTAAATAAATAGTTGTAATAGGGCGTTTTCAAGAGGAAAGTGTCAGCTTTACGATGTCATGTTTTTTTTTATAACACATAATAATCATCTAACAAATTGCCCAAATATATATATTCCAATAAAAAAAATGCGTCTCAAAGAAATAGAAAACTGGTTATTTGGGGGTTTTTAGGAGGAACTGATTCATATAAAATATGAAAATTCAACATGGCGGATTCAAAATGGCTGCCATTTTCTCTAAGAATTCAACTTTTTTATATTCAAAATAATACAATTTCGAAGACCAGCGTATTAGCATATAATCAGTCTCGATTAAATTGTCTTAAAAATCAATTTTCTCTAAAGATAATCATCCACTTTGTATGAAATTTAAAATATACATAAACAATATATGTATAAATATAATATACAAAAATTATACATCTACGATAATTTTAAACTAAATAGGCCATCAAATTTATGAACGCATAATTATTAATGAATGTGTCTTTATACGATCATTTCCGTCCATACGTATAGCAAATCTAAGTTGGCCATTTTGTAATATATCGAATTAGAAAGTGAAAAGCTTATTTTTAACTTATATACCAAGACTCAAGTTGGTATCTTAAAAATTTGATGAGCTAGAGCCATCAGATTTATCAACGAACCTCACGATTTTTTGCTTACCGAACGCTGTAGCCCTTTCGCTATTCCAGTTTCGTCATTTTTTAGAATATCAACATCAAATTTGTTTTTCAAGTTGAATACACTACGGTAGTATTATTCTCAGTAAGTATGAACTATTTTTTCAGTTCTTTTTGAAAACAAGGCTCTTGAATATAGTCTACTGTTTTACCTATCTCGTTTTAACTACAACACCTTTGGATTCGTTGGAATCCATTTTCGACATTTTTGAACATATCGATTTAAAAATTGGTACATAATTTACAAACACAATTACTTTTTGCTATACCTATTTTAAAAACTATATTTAAAAGATTGACTAATCTGCAGCCGATCAACTCAAGCGTGTTGATGCAAAATTTAAAAAGGTCCAAAATTGTACTTTTTTAAGTTACTTGTGCTCTTGAAAGTAAATAATAAAAAAAAGATCAAGCACTTCAACAACTCTTAAACAGACGTCGTTAATGGATTCACCATGTGGGAACCGATGGACAGTTGACAAACCCAGGGCAGTTAGCTCACCAGGTAAACCTAGCCATAAAAGGTCTATTCGAAAATCCTCCAAAAATGAAAAAGTAAGCACTAAAAAGACGAAATCCCCTCTTAAAGTAAAAACGTTCCATAACGTCATAAGCAAATCAGTTCAAGTAGGCAAATCACGATTAAGAAATGGAAAAAGGAAACTTGATGTCAACAGAAAAAGGGCAGCTATTAACCGCTTGAAAAAGAAAACCCACCCATTGAAATTGTCAAATAAATTTCTAAACATGATTGAAAGACACAACAAAAAATGCAAATTCACTGATTCAGAAAGAAACATGGTTTTATCTCTATATTACAAATCCCCAGCAGCATACGAGTTTTTAAGAACACAGCTTTTATTAAAATCTTTACCCTCAAGAGTAACCATTCTCCGATGGTTGAAAAATTTGACAGTTCGTCCGGGAATTAATTCCGATTTTTTTAAACTACTTCAGAACAAAGTGAAAGATATGCCAGACTCTGACAAAGATATCGTGGTCTTAATGGACGAAATTAATCTTAAGAAAGGCCTCGAATATGACCCTAAAAATGACTGCGTCGTTGGTTTCCAGAACCACGGGGACGTATCATTGCCGCAATTAGCAAATCACGCTCTTCTAGTGATGATTAGAGGACTGAAGGCTCGGTGGAAGTTACCAGTTGCCCATTTCTTTTCGTGTGGGGTAACTACAAGCGATGCCCTCGCTAAAATCGTTAAGCGAATAATACAAGAACTACAAAAGATTGGGCTAAGGGTTAGAGCGCTTGTTTGCGACCAAGGTTCTCCAAACCGTAGGGCTATGAATTTATTAGGGGTGACACGAAGCAAGCCTTACTTTTTGGTAGATAATAGAAAGGTGTATTTGGTGTATGACGTGCCTCACCTAATAAAAAACATCAGGAACAACATGATGAGAGCTCAGTGTATCATGTTCGACGGTGGGGTAGCTAAGTGGAGCCACATTGTGGATTTCTTTCACTGCGACCAAAAAAAGGAAGGTGACATGGTGAAAGCTAGGCTAAACACCAAACTGACAGAAAAACACCTGAACCCAGTGGGCAGAGAGAAGATGAACGTAAGACTAGCTACACAGGTGTTTAGCCATACAGTCCAAGCCGCGTTACTCACTGCCGCTCAGATGCCAGAATTTGGCGCTGCAGCTGAAGAGACGGCAGTGTTTGTCGGAAGACTGAATGATTGTTTCGATGCCCTAAATACTAAAACATTGTATGGACGCAGTGCTTTGCATTCGGCTTTGAGCACCAAAAATAAGAAACCTGAAGAATTCCTCAAAGAAATGATTATTTGGTGCGACAAGCTGAAGGTGCTGACTAAAAACAACAAAATTAAAACGGTCCCTTGTTTTTGGGGTCTCAAAATATCATTGGTCAGTGTGCTAAAACTATGGGAAGACTTGAAGAATGAAGGAGCGTCTTTTCTCCTGACAGCTCGCCTCAATCAAGATCCCATAGAGAACGAGTTTTCCATGATAAGACAGCGCGGTGGATGGAACCTCGAACCTACCCCGGCA
>JAGFPH010007797.1:13180-44504 GCA_018207615.1 Philaenus spumarius | reverse complement strand
CTATAGCCAGCCGGACTCTCCTTTGTCATTGTTTTGTGCAGCGAATACAATGCTTTGCCAGTGTTGTGGCTGACAACAGCAGCGGCGCACCTAGCCTGATATGACCCTTTCTGAAGTAAAGTTTATGCGTTTTCCACCAGTTAATTTGGCTAAGATAGCGTTGTAGTGTTCAACGATGTTACTATCAACATCCTGAACCAAGTGTTGACTGTAGTCGGCTAGCACGTTCACTGCTTCCATTATCTTCTCATATATACCAAGCCTTTTCATATCCCGTATATGATTGCTTTCCCCTTCTTTGGGACCAGTACAAAAATAATGAATCTCTTTACAATGAAGGTGCTCACCGAAGACATGGCTTGGACCGTTCAAAATATCCTTTCTTAGCTTAATTGCTTGGACGTCTTTTTTTCTATGGGCAATGGCCTTGGTCACAGCATTTCTACTACGAATTATGTTTTTGCCTAACAATCTTCTCAATTTTAAATGCATTCCTCGATCGAAATCAGCTTTCTCGCTCCGCACACTTGTCGTCATGATTTCTTTTATCTTGTTACAGTAGTTCCGCAAAAATGATTTCTGCATTCAACCTTTACCACTGTAAGATTAGTGTAAGGCCTGGCTCCCAAAACATTGTGGTATACGCTGCTGTTACCATCAGCAATGATTTTGCCATATCTAATACCTCACTCGACAAAAATCCTTCAACGATGGTAGCTGCTTCCATGCTACTCAAGGTGCCAGACCAATTTTTGAAGCACACATGTTCTTTGGTAATACTTGGTAAAACATTGGTAATGTTCGAGCGCAAGTGATACAATACTTATTCTTCACGCCAAAGTACAATACTTTTTTCGTGTGGTAACCAACTATAGCGGCCTGAAACAAACAAAGAATCTGCTTGCAGAATTGTCTTATTCAAAACAAGTCTAAGTTGAAATGTTGTTTATGGCCGTAACAGTCTGGAAACGGGAAAACGGCTAAGATTGAAGATGAAGGCCATTTTGAAACGTGTTTTCCTAAGAAGTTATTATTGAAAATAGAATTTTGTCCAATAAGCAACTCTATTCTAAATATAAACTCTCCAAGTATCAATACTTTAACGTTGTTGTAAAAAAGCAAACAACATTTTTAGGTTGCTATCATTTTTAAACTGGTTGTCATAAAAAGTTATTATTTAAAATAGAATTTCGTCCAATAAGCTACTCTATTCCAAATATAAACTCTAGAAGTATCAATACTTTAACGTTATTTTAAAAAAGCAAACACAATTTTAGATTAGGTTATTCTTTTTATACAGGGCAGGAGTTGGCAAGAACACTTCCCAACCAAGCACCTGAAGAAGTGATACTAGGTTATCGTGATATAGATTGTGAATACGATGGGTTTGGCACATTCGACAAATATCCTGGACTGGAAGAGATTTTAGATTTCATAAAAAACCAGAAAGAAACTTACATAAGGATTACAAACACTTCTACTAATCTGTTATTCCCGAACAAGGATCAACAACAAATACTGGACCACCTAGCATGGCAACTAGCGAATGACTCGAGCGAAAAGCTTACATTCGTGCAAGGAGCAGCTGGAACCGGGAAGTCATTTATAATACATCAAAAGGTAAATATGATTGAATCTCTACATGGTAGATTGAGCGTTCTTTTGATGGCGCCGACAGGCGTAGCTGCTAATAACATCAACGGACAAACAATACACACAGCACTACGCATAATTCAAACAGGTGGTGGTATCGTTTCCGATCTATCAGGCAAAGCCGAGCGCCAATTGCAGGAAGATTTTCGTAAAATTAAAGTCATTATTTGCGATGAGATGTCAATGGTTGGAACTCGAATGCTCTCCACTATCGATAAACGTCTGCGCCAGGCATACGCTAATCATCAAGAGTTACCTTTTGGTGGTTGTATTGTCTACCTTTTTGGTGATTTCAACCAGTTACCACCAGTTCTGGATCGCTCATTACTAGCTCCAGCTGACGCACGAAATGTTATTTCTTTTCGAACAATTTAAGACAGTATTTGAGTTGAAGCAGGTCATGCGTCAAATTGGAGATGATCAGCGCCGTTTCAGAGACACTTTAGAGCATTTGGCACTAAAACAACTAACTCTATCTGATTATGAATTACTGAAAACACGATTTGCATCAAACAATGTTGCTACAATTAAAAGTTTCTCAATCTCAATACGTATCAAAGCAAATAAAGACGACGTACAACAGTATAATCAACAGATGTTACGATCCTTGAACAAGCCTGTAGCTCTAATAAAAGGTAAACATAACAACGCAACAGCATGTAATCCAACAGACGTTGAAGCACAAGGACCACAGGCAATTCTACAGATCTCCCAAGGTTGTCGCGTAATACTACGTCAAAATATTTGGACGTCCCAAGGCTTATGCAACGGTAGGCCTACTCTGGGAACTGTGGTTGATATCGTATATATGGACGTAATAGATCTCTAGGCCTATAAGTTATCTGCATGACTTTCCAATATGCATTTTGGTACATTTCGATGGATACCAAGGACCAACGTTTAATGGCTCACTCAAAATCTTACCACATACTGTTGGATACCGTAAAAATAATGTATCATGTACAAGAAAGCAGTTTCCTCTCCAAGTTGCCTATGCCATAACTATCCATGAGGCTCATGGAATTACCGTTGATAAAGCGGTAGTTGACATTGGTTCATCAGAGTTTGCGCTGGGTCTTACTTATATGTAGCAGTTTCACGGGTTCGGTCAATTGAAGGACTAATAATTGAACCAGGCTTTGCTCAAGATCGCCTTCTTAAGTCAATCAACAACAATGCGGTTTGAACAACAAAACGTCGAGAACTGGTTCCCTTATTCAATCATAAATGAATGTATTATTTGTAATCACATATCCATTTTAATAGTAATTTCATAAAGTAGTAGAAGTTTAAAAAATAAAGTAGATTATACTGTTTTAACAATTATTTAGTAACAAATTATGAGTAAAAAATAATCTATCAAATGAATAATATTTAAGGGCAAAATCGATTCGTGGTTATATTTCTCCAAAGTATTGATTAAAAAAATACTTGCTCCGCTCAATATTGCAAGCAGACAACTAACGTTCATTGCATACCTAGTTTTTATAAGAAACGTTTTTTCTAGGCCCCACCTAACTGAAGTTATTTAGAAAAAACCTGAATTTGGTTACAATTTTCCAAGATGGCGGCGTAAGCTCAAAGTGGTGGGGGTCGCAAACTTAGTATGTTTTTTTAGGATATCAAAATGTACTTACTATATTACCAAGTTTCATCTCTCCCGCTTTTTTTTCCCAAGTAAAAGTACCTGTTGCCTGGGTTATATGCTGTATTCCTGATCCAGATCGAACAGACAATCTATACCTACCGTATTACTAATTCAGATTTTAATCCAGACGCATAGTTAATTAGCAAAATAGGACTTATATGGCCACCATTAAAAACTAAACAATTTGATATCTTTTAGTATTTTTTACTTTAAACTTACTACAATTGATTTTAGTATATAATTTTAACTACATGCCACAGTCCGTTTCAAAATAACAGAAATTCTAATTTTAAAATTCTCAAAACTTGGTTGTATATGAATTCTTGGAATCTTAAGACTATTACCAAATTTTAGCTCTTACGCTGTTCATCTTGTGTCTGTAGTTCTGCATATGTATGTAGGCCTATGTATGTCTGTCTGGATACAGATATAAATGTTCAAAATTTCTTTATGATTAAAATTATTAAATGAAAATGAACTTTACTCATAATTATGAAACCAGGCTTAAATATATTAACAGTAATTGCAAGATTAATTATAACCTCAAATACATGCTTTAGAAACGTGAGAGGCTTTCATTACGATTTTACTCTTAGTTCTATCTTCTGTCAACTAAAGTTTTGAAACCAGGCCTAAATACCAATGAATACTTAAATGTTTAAGTATTCATTGTAAATACTGTAGTATAGTAAAATTATTTATAGCAGGATTAACATAACCTCAATACTATGTTTCAGAAATGAGCCAGGCCTGTATTACAAAATTGACTATTATAATTTATCCATTTTTGCCAAATTTACCTTTTTTTACAAAATAAATTGTTAAATCAGACCCAATTTATTCTAATTCCAACGTGCTAAAACAGTCAGTATAAATTAGCTTGTTTCTTAACAGTAATTAAAAACTATCCAATGAACAGCTGATTTTGAATAATACTCAATCTCAGTTCTATTCCACTCTATTTCCAATGTGCTAAAACAGTATAAATTGGCTTGTTTATAAACAGCTGTTTTGATCGCTTTATTTACTATTTACTTGTTATTTTGTAAGCAACATGGCCACCCATAAAATCCTATGTTAAAATTTTTCAACTTTTAAATTAGATTTTCTCAAAAAATTGCGTTTTTACACGAAATACAACTATATGGGTGTAGTACTTAAAAATCAAAACTACACCGAAATAAAAAATTTCTTTGATTTCGTTAGAGCCGTTTTCGAGGTAAGCGACAGATACAAGAATTACTCATTTTAAAGTGTACCGTAATAGGATATAAGGCAAATTTTTGACTTATTGATTTATCATCATATTTCCCAGACCATTTTAGTCCTAAACCAATAAAAATTAAATTGGTATAATGGTTCACTTTTACCAATGAGTATTCATTGCCTTTACGTTGGACGAATTTCCCGTACTTCGCACCATATGGCAATGAATTTTGTATACCACAAAATTGAGACAAGCTACTTATCACTATATTTTAGTATCCATAAAACATGGACAATCCAAAAAAAAATCCAATCATTATTTTTTGTCTCCAGATGAAGGGCCTTTTTAGACCCATAGGTTCTTATTCCAGGTAGGCCCTACCGCTTCAATAAAATTAATATTAAATTTTTGAATTATTCCAGTACGGTACCGTAAATATTAATTCTATTTCACCATCATGCTTTTTATACTACGTAAAAACCGATACAAATTTTAAATCAGATTTTTACTTTAATGTTGCATTAACTTACCAGTCTTGGAATTATTAAGGGCCCTGTAAACGATCAAATTAGTTTGTCAAACTTTACGTCAAAGCAAACGATCAAACAAATTTTGTCAAACTTACTTGTAGTTTTCCTACGAGACGTGACGTGGTTATCGTCATTGCTATGTATTTAATGAGTATAAGTATGTGTATACTCATTATGAAAAAAAGGTTTTTCAATTATTTTAGAATGTCATTTGATGAATTGTTTTGACAGGTTTTTTGTTAGCGCGCGCACAATGACTCGCCAAATTTTCACTCAAGGGCGCGTTGGAGATAGTCGAAAACGTTACCGTAAACATTATTCGTATTTTATTTATTTATTTATTAGGTACCAATAATTCCTTTACATGTATAAATACATAAAGGACCTATAGGGGGCACAAATGCCCGTACATAGGTTGGTCCCTAAATTAAAGATAAAAAAAAAGAAGAAATTAAATTGAGCTAGAAATCACGCCCAATAATAGTAAGTATAATAGTATAATACAATATAATATAACAATAATAATAGTTTAATTGAATTGAAATTGATGTATATTGTTTTTATTATAAAGTGTACCTATATTATCTCACTTGACAAATAATTTATTTAAAAAAAAACTTTCTTTCATATCTTTTTTATTATTAAACGGTCTAAAAATTAATGCAGGAACTTCATTTTTGTAAAGTTAGTTTACAAAAATTATTTATATTATTAGTTTTTATTATTATTTATATGTGGTACCCGGTATACATTTTATTAAATTCAGTTAAATATTTTTAGAGGAAATGGGGTTTTACTGAACACGCGTTTTCAATATCTGAAAGTGTACATGTATTCGGTAAAAATTGAATTTCTTTTAAAATATTCATTTGATTTTAATAAAATTTATACTAGGTACATATAAATAATATATGTATAAACAAACTATAAAAAAATTTAGTTCCTATACAAAGTTTTAGACCGTTTAACGATTAGGCCTATAAAAAGTTACGGTACGAATAAAGTTTACATAGGCGTATTTGATAGGTGACGGGTGTATTTCCTTGATATTACACTGATCTGTACTCCCACCGTGCTCACAGTATACTTTCTGATTCTCTGGCAGCAAGTACTTGCCACATGTAATAGTAGTTTACGCAACGATTGTATTATGAAGGCCTTTAAGCCACGAGTGAGATGTAAGTTGGAACACGAGCGAAGCGAGTGTTCTAAATATCTCACGAGTGGCTTAAAGGCTGAATACAATCGTTGCGTACACTACTTTATCTACGACCAAAAATATACAGGCTATTTGATGTTTGATGTTGATTGTAGATTTAATCATTGAATAAATAGACCAAAGCGAACTAGGTTTCTTATCTTGGGCCAATTCCTCAAAATACGCAAAGAAAACATTCTCGGAAAACGAACTAACACCATTTCTAGTTTTCCACTCCATAAACTGGTTATAAACCTTTTCATAACGAAATTTAGATTTTTCTGGCAACAAATTGTTCAGAGCCGAATTTGCTTTTGTATTAATTTCCTCTGGAGTTAAACAAAATTCATCACTATCACTCATGTTTGCGGAATGCGTCAACTCACGTTTGAGGTTAGTTACAATAACACACTAACATCCGGAACGTATGGGTACAATCAGCTGATGTACGAATAGCGTTATTTTTATTACAACTCTACTTCCGTCAAATGACGAGCTCTCATTGGTCTAGAGCCTATTATGTAAAGTGACTCCTGTTAGGTAATGATATCATTACCTAATCGGGTTGGCTTTTGGTTTGTAATGTACCTCTTTCTGATGTTACTTGTAATAGCGTTATTGGTGTTTATTGCAATGGTCGTAGATAAAGGTATTTTTATTAACTTCGCCAGTACTTGCTTATTCTACTTGCCCCGTCTACAACATGACTGTGTTATCAGTCTAGGTCTCAACTAAAATTATTAAATTATCATATACCGTATTATAATTATCATATTATAGTATGTATAATAATATACATAGCTTCAACAAATCTATCATTTTTTTATTGCCACGATTCTTTTATTCTTGTCCATATATTCTTTGGATTTTATTTTCCATAACATCGGCATGTCACGATAAATAGATATAAAATGCAAAGTAAACTGTCGGTAATATTGTTCTCCACATCATTAGTGGGCGACGCGTCCTCCATGATTACAAGGCGGCAACTGAGATATTGTTTGAAAAACACTGCAGCATACAAGCATACCTTCAAATTTGTTTGTCAAACAAGCTGTCAATCCAGATTTTCCATCAAACACGTAGATTGTTTGTCAAACGATTCAAACAAAGCTGCAAACAACCAAATTATTTGTCAAACACGTAATATTTGACAAAAAATTTGATCGTTTACAGGGCCCTTTAGAAATAACCATATTCTGTACATAAATATCAGTCTCAGGTTAAAGAACAGAAGAAATGAACAGTACTCAAATTGAAACAGAATATAATTTACAAATAATAATATTAACATATATTAAAACTAATTAATTACACATTTTGATTAAATTATTTTATTAAATATATATATGTGATGGTTTTTTGTAAGTCGTTCATTTGTTGATATCTTGTCTAAAACAAGTTAGGTTAGAATAGGATCTGAGGTAATTTTATTGGAAGTGAAGGCAGCATTAAGACAAAATTATTTCCTAGGGTGTAAAGACAGAAGAATAAGTAGACGAAAGTAACAAATTAAATATTTACTATATGTATGTATGAAAAACTCAAATAATTATTGATATAATGTTAAAGTTTTTTTTTATGCATAGTACCTATATTCATTCATATTTAAACACATCTTTAAATTTCCATTTAAAATTATTTTATTTTGAATAATTATATTGATGTGATTAAAAGAAATAACAAAGTAATCACAGCCAATGGGATACTAGTATTTTATAGCCTAATGCAAAAATACTAAATTCTTTTCTTTCATCTGCTATTGTACTGATAAACAACCAACAAGTTATGAATAAGAAATATTAAATTAGAATTTAAAGAAATTTAAAATAACAGAAAGATATATTAAAGAATTAAACTCACCCTTGAAATGTACTTATTAAATAAAATTGATTTCAAAATCAAATAAAAAAAGATTTCTGTTATGGAATATATAGACTAATACAGAATACGGTACTAAACATATAGAAACATAATTCAATGTGTATAAGGTGCTGAAAGTATTGTGTATAGATAAAATGCTACAGTAACAATAATATTTTGTTTACTACAAAAAATACCAAAATGTAGATGCATAGTTTTTATTTCCTGTCACACTAATTAGTTTTACTTAAATCAATTCCAAACCATTTTGAGAGTTGCAAAAATCTTTTCAGAAGACAATTCGTTGAGAAGACAGTTTATAAATACAAAATTTGGCATGTTTTATTAATATTTAGGACCAAACTCAAAAATAAACCAGTATTTAACATTAATTTGGACTTTTACTGGATGTTGTTTTAACTAAGTCAAAATATCCATAATTCCCTTTGGCTCACATTGCATTTGCTGTGTCCAGCTACTAAACCTACAAAAATCGTTAAAATAAAACACCACAAGGTTGAAAAGTCAATTAAAACAGTATTTATTTTATTATTTACAAGAGTTCAAGCGTGAGCTGTTGCCGGGGCACTACTTTGTGCGACCTCAAGTTACGGTGTAGCTTTGCGTACTCATTGGGGGTGAAGAGGTACAAACTATGTGAGTAAATATTTCAATTAAACAAATTTTTAAAGTTTTCTGGGAGAGGTCAAAAAAATTTGACCCCGTTTTGCCGAAGGAGGGGAGGGTACTACTTCACCCCCCTCCCCCTAGAAAATATCATATATGGGTGCCCTTGAAGAGGAGAGTAGTATTATGCCTCATTTACTTTACCCTGCCTCTTGTGCTGCCGTATACGCCCCAGTACCATTATGATCTCGGGTAATGGAGGACACTGCCTGTCATATGACTTCCGTACCTAAAACCGCCAACAAAAAAAGCACCGGGCAGTGGAAGTGAGTTACTCTAGTTGCCCACTTCTAGTAGTGACCCGAATGTAAACGGAGAAATAATAGTCAGATTAAGCATTGAAAACAAACACAATTGATGTAATTAATAACAATTCGATAACGCAGCTGAACCACTGATATGAGTTGAACGAATTTCAATCCAATCATCCGCTCTAAGTGGAAAAACTTGATTTGCTTGTCTGCACCTCGACCTTGTTAACTTCAGATCAGAAGCTGCCCACAAGTGGATTTGAACCGGGTAATTTTATGGTATTGATCGATTTTGGGGAAACCAGAAGGGCAATAAGGTCATGTAAAAAAAAACGTGCAGAATAATCTCCTATATCTATTGTTGTAGATAAACCCCGAAAAGTTTTACTCTAGTACGAAAAATCTCACAAAATTGTTACTTCCAATCAAAATACATGTTTCAGGTTGTTAGTTTTTCTTGGCTAACAAACTCGTCCGAACGACTTAGAAAACCAACATGTGTACCAAATTTGGACCACATCAGACTTAAAATGTGACCGTTAGAGTGCAACACATATATATACATACATATGACATTTTTAATATCACCCCAAAAACTGTTCTGTGGACCATGATTGGTGCTCGTTGACTCACCACAATAGCTCATCTTTCCCATGAAAATTCGCTAAAAACATATCGGTTATTTACATATATTCTTAAAACATTATATTCATTATTTACTTGACTCTAAAGCAAATGATCAAAGTGTTGGTCTCAAACTGAACAAGTAGTATAGAAAATATTCATCTATATTTTGTAAACCATTCACAATTATATCTATAAGGACTTACTTATACTTAATGTGCGGAAAAAGAATTCACTAAAGAAAAAAATGAAAAAATACAACAAAATTTATTTTTTAATGACTAATCATTTCAACAATTTAGTGTAAGTCAAGGGCGGATCCAGAATGTCTGGATGGGAGTAGCGGTTTCGGCAAGGAGGGGTTCAGGGATATGACATATCTCCAGAGAATGGGGGGAGATCGGGGTTTTGGTTTTCCTTGTTGTTAAGATCATACTTTGAAACAAATAAATCATAAAAATTAGTGGGGTACCGATATTTATTTACTTGTATGCAAACTTGTATGTTTTTTATTTTATTAAAATTTTTAAGCATGATATTGGTTTGAGTTTAACTTTCTTTCATGGGCAAAATTCAAAACGTCTTAAGCAGTACATGTAAAAAGATACAACATTTATTAGTTTTAATTCTTTAAAATTTTTCCAAAAATGTAGTTTAAAAAATTTTTTTTTGCTGACACGGAAGTGGCGAACACCCCATTTGCCCCTCGCTGAATTCGCCCTTGACGTAAGTCTACTTTTATAATTGAACATATTATTAATATTAGAAATATGTTGATTCTAATCAAAAATGTAGTTCATTTTAGTTTTTTAATACTCATACAATTATTTTTTAAATTTCAATACAAACTAAATTACTATTTATTGTAAATAAGCTTAATGCTAAAATATTTCAGTAATTTTTGCTCTTGTGTTTACTGTATTTTTATTAACCTTTGAAGAAGTAAGATTTAAACTAAAAACTACAAGTACGTAGAAAAAATACATTAAAATTTATTACTTTTAAATGATTATTTAGGCCATTTTTTATGTAAAGGGATATCCTACAAAAATTTTATTTTGATAAGAAATTAATAACTTATTTTGTTGTAGTAGGTATGTTTCCTAGTTTTTAGTAAATATACAGGGTGTCAATTAAGTCCCGGACCGGCTTATTATTTATTTTCTCGTTACAAATAAAGCAACAAAACTCCGAAAAATAAGCAGTAGGACCAGTAATCTACTTTTTGACGTAAATACCTTGTTTTTACTCTTTTACGGGGTCGGCCCACGAGGAGTTGGAGGAAATTCTTAAATAGCAGCATAGGTCGAGTTTGGTAGATATTTTTTCGTAGAATTCAATGCTGCAAACTCGATTTCAAAAGGTTGTCCCGAAATAAAATGGGGGCGTTCTGAAGTTACAAACTTTACAATGTTGGATTTGTTAAAGATGGCCAAGAAATTGTTTCCTAGCATGAATCATAACAGTTTAACTCATTACAATAAACTTATTACCTGTTGTGGTAGCAACGTATTGACACTTTACTTCAACTGCAGGACGACAAAAATCGTAAATGTAAGAATACGTCTGATGTACATCAAATTAAAGCTCATTATTAAACAACAAATTAAAGCCACAAGCTGCACTTGAAAAGGAAAATGCTGTCAAACATTACATTGTGGTTTTATGCATTTGAAATGACTTGGAAGGTTAAGATTACATACTTACATACTTTGTGTTCACAGTAAGTGTTCCCCTTGAGATGTCTGACAGTGTGCTAAGCGGTGATAGAAGCTGGATACTGCATTTTGTATGTAATGTTGAGGAATACTTTGAGCTTCCTGAACTATTCGATTTCTGAGCTCATTCAAATCTTGCGGCTGAGTTTTAAATACTTTATCCTTTAAATAT
This sequence comes from Philaenus spumarius, assembly GCA_018207615.1. Taxonomy (NCBI): domain Eukaryota; kingdom Metazoa; phylum Arthropoda; class Insecta; order Hemiptera; family Aphrophoridae; genus Philaenus; species Philaenus spumarius. Next base: position 32,953 of record JAGFPH010007797.1, on the reverse strand, counting down.
CCCCATAGAAAAAAATCTAGTGGAGATAAATCGGGGGAGCGACCTGGCCATTCTACAGCTCCTCGTCTTCCAATCCACCTTTGAGGGAACATTTGGTCTAAGTATTCCCTAACCTCTCTTTTGTAATGTGGTGGTGCTCCATCCTGCTGGAAGAAAATATTTTGAAACCTTCTGCCAGCAAAAGCTCTTAAGGCTGGAATTATCTGATTTTCCAGCATAGCTATTTCATGAATCATCATTTAAATTACCATCGATGAAAAATGGTCCCAATATTTGATCATCGATAATGCCTGCCCAGACATTCAATTTTTGCGGATGCTGTGTGTGGTTTTCATACTTCCATTTACCATAAACGTAGCCTCGTCAGAAAATAAAAGTTTGTCTAAATCGATTTGGTGTTGATCAATCCTGCTCATCATGGTTTCGCAAAACTCAGTACGCCGATCGAAATCATCTTCATTTAGTTCTTGAAACAAAGTTACTTTGTACGGCTTGAACCCAGAACTCGTTAAAACCTTACGAACGGACTCATGAGACATTCCACGCTGTTCCGCTGCTTGTCTAAGAATTTGATTGGGATTTTCTACAAATGATTGTAGAACATCTAACGAGGCATTCCCATCCGTTACAGTTGTAGGTCGTCCACTTCTTGGAAGATCCTGAACTGTTCCAAACTCTAGAAACCGGCTAACACTTCTTATAACTGTTGATTTAGAAATGTTTCTATCGGAAATTTTCATTAAATAATCTTCTAACATCCTCAAATGCTCTTTGTCTGTCTCCCCACCCTCGCATCATCAGAAGTGTTATTCTCTCTTGCTCAGTAAGCGACATCGCTGTGAGTGCAGAAGCAGTAATGATAAATCTTGTTGTAAATGACAAATAATTTAACCTTCTGAACACAGTGACTAATAGAAAGCAACTGATGTGATAACAGAAATAGCTCTTATCAACAAGGGTTGAAGTCCCCTTCATGGGAAATCCCTAAAGCTTACAACTTTGACATTTAACAATTCATTGCTAATAATGTAAAATTTCCTATTCCTCCTTGAGTTATTTTAATTCATTACTTAAAAGTATCTTAATGAAAATTATTGAATAATTACCGATAACGACAAACCATAACTTGCTGATCTCTAACAAATCCAACATTGTAAATTTTGTAAATTCAGAACGCCGCCATTTTATTTTGGAACAACCTTTTGTATTATTTTTAATTTGTAATAAATTACCTGCTTACACGCTTCCTCAGCAAGGGTTAAATTACAAGTGAAAAAACATGGACCAAGACCCGGATTTGAACCAGGACCTTTGCCTTTCCGCGGCAACACTCTACCAACTGAGCTATCCTGAAAACAATCTCAAATATTTTTGCAGCCTAAGAATTTCTTCCAATTCCTCGTGGACCGACCCCGTAAAAGAGTAAAAACATGGCATTTACGTCAAAAAGTAGATTACTGGTCCTACTGCTGATTTGCGGAGTTTTATTGCTTTACCTGTAACGAGAAAATAAATAATAAGCCGGTCCGGGACTTAATTGACACCCTGTATAATTGGATTTGGTTTTGAACCAACCTGGCTGGATTTTATACAGTGAGTCCTCACTTTTCTTCGTTAATATGTACTGGTCTAGAAATTAATGATTGCAAATAAGCTGTATAAATTTTTAAGGATAAAAAAAGGTCGATAATTGAAAATAAAACTGTTTCATTAATTAATTATAAGGATAAATTACCGTACTGATCTTTTGTAAATTCAGACCTCCGAATAGGTGCAAACATTTTTGCTGAGTTATTTTACTTGTGTTAGATGTATTTATCACTGAATGTGATTAATTGCAAACATTTCAGATATTGGGGAAAATGGTTTTGAGTTCAACAAGTTGTATTTTTCTTGGAATACCATTTTGGTTGTTATCGCCAGTTAAAACAAATCTACTAACAGTTAGTTCAAACATAAAAGAAAGTAACATATGGTAATTAAAGAGTTAATATTTGATCACGATTGATTGAGGACAAAAGACAAATATTCTTTTATTCAAATAGAAAGAGGGACATCTTCCGTATCAGACAACTCCAGGTTTGGATTTCAGTTAAAAAATAGGAATCATATCTTATCTATGGTAAGAGGATAGGGTGGAAGTGCAGCACAAGGTGATTTGGTCTCCAAGTTAACTCATTATGAACTAGTTGACTGGGTCTTCAATTTTTATATACATCAAATTTTACTAGAATAAAAAAAAACTAAACAATAAATAATTATAACATTAGTAAAACCCCCATGAAAAATCACATCCAGAATAATTAGATACAAATCAGAAATACATCATTTATACAAAAATGTATTTAAAAACAACAGACTTTATCTAGGCCTACCTAACTATGCTGATAGGGAGTTTTAACTCGGTAAATGTGTTCAATTATAACGGTTTAAAACTGTAGGCCTATTTGTTAAAATATTTAATATTTATATTTCTAAATAAAGATACAAATATTATCTTTTAATGGCTTTTTGTTTCATAATGATAGATCAAATGATTAGAAGTACTAATACAGTTAGTATTATAATGAAGAAATTAATAATGGAATATGTTTTACAAAGTTAAACGAAGGAGTTGTACACTTCTTTACATTTGTATAAATGAATATTTTGATGATAAAAGCTTGTATTTATATAAAGTTTATAAACTCAAAGCAAATATTATAACTTATTATAGCATACATTAGTTCTATAACTCATATTTAAAAAAAATAAACTTCGAAAGAAATTATAATGGTTGACGTACAGACGTACACTCGCTTTTATAGGAGAGTTGATATATGCTGTGACAACATATAACCAAATAGAATATACAACATATTTTTTTATTCACAATTTTGGTTCCCTGAAAAGCTATTCATCAACATTTCAAATTTATGTCAACTATAATTCAACCCATGGATCAAAATTCCAATGAAGGTGAAGAGCCTGGAAATAATTTTACCTCTTAGAGCACTATCCAATCCTTGTCAATTTCTTCTATTTCACAATGATAACTTTTTACTTATTATGTTTATCGCCATTCCGACTATTGTTATATATAAAATATAATTACAACTTGTCAGCAACATCTTTAAGAAACAAGGATACACTACAGCATTTAAAACAGGATATAATTTACAAAGGGTGATTAACACAAACAGGAATAATAGAGACAAATTTGACAGCAATGGTATTTATGAATTATCATGCGCCGACTGCCAAATGAAATACATTGGACAGACGGGTAGATCGTTCAAGACGAGGTTCAAGGAGCACATCCCCACTAGTAAACAAACTCTATGCCTACAAGGTGTTGAATCCATATATACCGAACACCTCATCAATCTTAACCACAATTACAATACAATAGACCGTACCTGCGAAAAGGGCAAATTATTAAATGCTTTAGAACAATATGAAATTTATAAAATGTTTAAAACTAAACCGCATACCATACTTAATGAAAAGCTTGGATTTGATTCCAATGTTTTATTTGATACGATTATAACAGAAACAGAGACCAAATAAACTCCCCCCCACCACGTAATTGATAACGATCTATTGAAAATTGCAACCCAGTGAACTTTGATGACATCAGTACAGTGCGAGACAGTGGGCCCACAAGACATGTGATTTCTTAATAGTAAATTTGTTTGTGTGTTTATTATAATTTATTCTGAATGTTTGTGTGTAAATGTGTATGTGATGTGTGGCAACGGATTAATTTATCCAACAAATTTTAACTTGAAAATGGCAGAATAAGCCGAAACGGCCGTCGTTTGAAGAATTTATACGAGAATTGACTATTGACGACGGTAAGTTGTAATTATATTTTTTGATAACTTTTTCTCTTCTTTGCAATAAAAAATTCAATTTTCAAAACGCATGGTGAACAGTTATGATAATTACGGTATTTTGTCTATGATTTTAGGGTTATTTGTATTAATTAATAGAATGGTCAAGTCAAAATATTCCTAACCTCTGCAGATAATATTTTAACAGTATCGAACCCAAAAAATTTATATTTTTAACTGACCTGAATGTTTCCCTTTTATTTTCTGCTTAAGTTTTAAACTCAACCTTTAAGAACAGTCAACACTATGGGACCAGAAACAAAAGTACCGGTATCCTTCCGCCCGTCTCAATCTTCCGGTATTCACAAAATTACTTTGAATTGATCTAAAATTGAGGACTCAGTGTACAATCCATAAAAAATTATCAGTTTGACTTAAGGCCAATATTTTTGTAAATTAAAAGTATTTTGTTTTAATAGATGACATAGTTATTTATATTTACATAACAGACCAATGCAGTGAGGAAGATTTTCAGGTTTTATTTTTGTTCTGGTTTATTGAACTTAGGTATAATTATGTAAAAATAAGTCAAATAAAAATTGGTCAACATTTTCTGCTAATACTAGACAGTTTCAGTTGACATTGAAATTAGTTTATTTTATAGTTACATGACATTTTAATAAAACAGTATCTTTCTAGAAATCACAAATAGATCAATAAAAACTAAATTTTTAGACAACCATAAAGCGAGTTAAAGACTAAAATAACATTTTTACATATTTGTGTGCTTTACGTCTCAGTGTTAACCCTTTACACTGAATAATGAACAATTAATTTTCTAAAGTTTGATATTTCAGATTTTAATAAAATTATTTCTTTATTTAATTAGCAATATTTCAAAATTAATAGTTAATATACTGCGTTAACAAAATAAAAGAAGAAATCTACTGACACATCTTTTTACATCTTCAGCTCTATGCACTTAATGTCAAAAGCTTTAGTTTGTGTTCCGCTGTATCGTATATATGTTGTGTTTTAATGCTAAATGGAATGTCTCGAGCGAAGATTCTGGTGACGGGACATTAGTTCTGTAACGCATAAATAAAAAAATAACGAATAAGTCATAGGTGGAGTAAGTATCTAATTTAACATTTCTTACATAGAAACAATCTAGTTTGTAGGTTGGCCCAACATAAATTTCAGAATTAGTTAAAAACTCAGGATAAATGCTTACAAAATGTGTTTTATACATAATTTATTTACAAAATTTGCAACTGTTGTTAACTTCCAGTAAAGTGGTTGCATAGGTTTGAACCTAATTGCTGGTGATTAGCGTTATACAGTATACACTGCTCAGCCCAAACTTGATTATTTTAACTGGCATAGACATAAAAAAAACAAAAAAATGGACTATGCGTTTGATATTTTAAAATTATTTTCAGTAAAAACTTGAATTTTGTTAGTGACAAAATTACTATATGATTAATGCTTCTTAACCCTCCAAGAAGCATATGCGACGTTTGCGCAAAACATTTTGTAAATGTGTACGACGCCGCTATTTTTAATACAATCGGATACTTCTATGTATGGTTGTGTTTGGAAAGAGTCACTTTATTATAATTCAGAGTTTAATAGCGATATCGACTCGAACAAACCTTCGGCAGAATTGTCAAATCAACTATCTAATCGTGTAGTACGCGTAGATAGACGCTCGAAACTCGGATTTTGTTTGTTTATCCACGAGTTGTTATTCATTTTTACTTTCTCCCCCTATACCACAGTATATGGAGAAAGTATTGTATTCGTCAAAATTTTCGAGTTTGAGTTTTTGGTTGAAATATCCGTTTTGGGCCCCCCTGAACCTAAAAAAGTGGTTTTCGGAGTGATGTCTGTGTGTGTGTCTGTATGTGTGTCTGTGTGGATGTTATCAGACCTAGAGCCTAAACCAGTCGTCCGATTTTGATGAAATTTGGTATAGAGGTACTAATCCACGGTATCTCCAGGCGATTTTTCATTTTTGTGAATTTTTTATTTTTAAGGGTAATTTTCCCATAAAACCCCTTAAAATAACGGAAAAATCAACTTTTCTCAAAAACGGCTCTTACGATTTTGATTAAAATTTTATAGTTTATTAGGGACCTAAAGTACTATAAACTGTAAAATTTTAATCAAAATCGTTCGAGCCGTTTTTGAGAAAAGTTGGTTTTTCCGTTATTTTATGGATTTTTATGGGAAAACAACTTTAATACAAAATCACCTCTCCTACCCCACCCTACAAGTCACCGTGAATCTGTTTAATAATTTAAATATGTTTGTGAGAAAGTATGTGCCAGTTCCTGGTACCGTTTATTAGTTTCAGTTTAGATCAGTTTATTTTTATTTGTTTTTGTAAATGTTTATTGATTTTTTAAGTAATTATGACTGAACTTAGCATTTCAAGTGCTATTAGAGGTGCGTTTAAAAATAGTGACTTTTAGAGAATTTGAACTGTAAATATTTTTGCCTTCTTTTTTTTCTTGTATATAATGTGTGTGTGTTATGCCTTTATAACAAATTAAAACCATAACTATTGGGCCTAGACAGTACTTTTATATCTTTAGAGGCAAGTTTTTTTTCTTTGTGCGGAAAAGTCATTTTTTTATAAAAAACGGAGTTATTTTTTATAGACAAAAAAGTTTTTTTTTACAGAAAATAGTAGTGTTATGTATATTTCTATTCACCATAAAATTGTGCAACTTTTGGCTATATTGGATTTTCTACATTACTTTTGTTTACATATTTTAAGTGAGTGGTTTTAGAACACAAAATTTTTTTTATATTTGGTGAACAAAAAAAGTATAAAAATTATAAGGTAAGCCTGTTAAAGCTATTTACTGTAAATAGCATGTAATTGTGATTAAAATGATGTATAATAATTCTTACTTTACTGTTAGTGAGTATTTTATAATGATTTTAGTTAATAAGCATGCATGGAACCAAAAAAATCATTAGCACTAAAGAGCAATATAGTCAGCACTTGGAGGGTTAAAACCCATGCTTTAGTTCTTAAGTTTCATTTACTATGAATACATACAGAGAAAAAGGTTCATCCATCTGGAGAAACCTTTGCCATGCCAAGAAGTGTTAAAAACCCACCATGATTCTACGCAACTGAGATAATGTTGCCAATTCTATGGTTTCAAAGCATCATCTACTTTTTGCTCAATGTGGCAAGAAACTTGTTCGTTTTATTTCCTCAAATGTGTTACAATGTCCAATTCCAGTAAGAAATATGAGTGGACTAACTTTTATATGTGGCTTAAATCATCATACATTGACATTCCATTTTGACTGGAACATCTCATTGGTTGCCTTTTTGTCCAATTTTATCAGATTTTGTAAAGAAATTTAAATTACAAATTTATTTTGATTAGTTGTTATATTTTGTTGCTGATTATAATTAATTTTGTTTTTTATCGCGCCTACAATGCAGCTGTTAATTGAGTGTTTAGTTGAAAAAATTAACTGCACTTCAATCAGTGCTTTTGTATACGATAGAAGTAAGGGGTGAGAAGGTATGATCGACATTCCCAAAGTTGAAGTCTGTTTGAGTAGGTGGTTAAGCGTAGATGTAATTAATAACAATCACTTATTGGTATTCATGAGATAAAATATAACGGCAATTATTTGTTAGAGAATGAATGTGGTTTTATTTCTGTTAGACATAATGTATGTATTTTTGTAAGGTTAGGTTGATTATTAAACATAGGTTGGTTTCTGTGGCTTGACATATTTAATATTGACTATAAACTTAACCAAAATTACAATGGATTGACGGAATTGTTGCATTGTTGTAGGTAAAATTCTTCAAAAACAATATTCTTTGTGGCTCTAATGGATTACACAGCATGAAAGATTTGCAACAGTTTAATTCCTTACTGTCAAAGATGTTTACCGTCATTCCCAGCTGTACTTGCTATTACAACTGGCGAATATAAAATCAAAACTTTCCGTATCAGTGTCATGTCCCCTTTAAAACATTACATACATTTTAAAATTTTTGTTTGTGTTAATTTTGTTTTGATGGAATTCTAACATTGTGTGAAATACAATGCACTACTAAATTATTTAGAAAATTCAGAATTTTTCAATCAAGAGTTACGAAGTTTGGTACAGTAAGTCAGTACACAATTTATCAAACCATTTTAAAATCTCAGATACATGATAATTGCAAAAGATTATTTCGAAATGATTTCAGTGGTAAGGGTTAGCATTAAGTTTATCATAAAATAACAATAACTTTTTCAGAACATAATCTTCTAAACTAAATGTGCAGGATATCCCCAAAACCACTGCTAAGGCAGCTGCCTATTTGTTAGGTTACTAGTTTAAATATCACAATAATTATAAAATAGTTTTTGTGTTCCCTAGTATGATACATCTATGCTAAAATCTAATTAACAGTCTTTGGTTCACATTTTATGGTTGCTAAGCAGTGCTATTACAATATCTTAAAAAGAAACACACAATTTAAACCGTGATCAGTTTAACAGTTTTATGAATCAAAACAACTAAATTATTTACAACAAAACTATCGTTTATATATTTACAATGATATACAATTTATAATAACAAATAAGATAAAATTAATAGCATCAATAAAATATTAAAAGCACAAGTGCAAATTGGAGGAAGAATATTATGTATAGTTTTAAAAATATAATACTTAATGTTTATTACATTTAGTCGCTAGAATTTATTTATTTTAATTAATACTGTGTTTGAATTATTTATCTTCTCACAATAAAAAAAGTTCATATATACTTAGCACTTGGACTTTCAGAAAATAAAACAAAATTCATACCCATTGTATATTCAACGCAAGTTACATTAGAAACAACATTTTGAAACTATACAACCAAGAAAACCATGAACATGTTCAGGTACTGTATCTTCTGAATTTCTGACAAATCCAAGACCTAAAAACTAAAAAAGCAACAACTTACCGAAATTGGTCCATGCTTTTTTTCAAAATACAAGTAAACAAACCAATGGCTGATTTCACACTTACCGACTCGACACCGGACACTACATCGACACGATACAGCAATAGTACCGATGTCGTCACGATATCGGCAGACGTCTTTCACATTCACCGACTCGATGCCGATACCGACACGACCAATTGTACAAGCTATCGAGTAGATTGACCCAAAAAATACATAGGACAAACAAGGATGTTCAAAAAAAGTTTAAGGAACATAATCCGTCTGCCAACAAATTACATAGCTAATTAAAAAAGTAAATGTGCTGTCGTGGGACCCCCGTCAGGAACGAAGTTCATCACGCCTTTTCTTCAATTCTTTTACCAGCTTTAAAGGCAACATACACACATAATTTTAATCTTTCAATTGCCGTTTATTATTAGATTGTTTTTTTATACAAAAATATTTGCTGTTTCCATACGTTTAATGTTATTATAATAAAGGTATAGGAATTATAACACCAAAGCTAAGATGGTGAACACAAATAAATGTCCAATAATTGTAAATACATTCAATAACCATAAAATGTTGGTTCACTGTCTAGGCCTAACCTAAAATTATTGTGTGTTTGTTTAATTTATTTTACCTATCTTAACGGCAAAATAAATACAATGATTTTAGGTTAGGCCTAGACTTAAAATTACTTTCTAGGCCTAACCTTGCAAAAATACTGATAAAATTTATGGGCCTATAAAAATGTTTTTCTGATATCTTTATTCGGTGAAAAATTGTTTGTTCATGTCTTCAGTAAAAAAACAAACAGGGCTTACTTTCCATAAGTTCAATTAATGTCACAACTTCGTATTTAAAATGAGACATATATTATTTATTATTTATCTAACAGAAAAAAATAATTAACGAGGCCAAATTATTATTGATTGATTACCATAGCAACAAGTAAACAAATTAAAACGATATCGTACCGATAAAGAAGGGAGACCAGCAGCTCGCCGACATGTCGGCGCCTGTAACGACACGACACCGACATGTCGGTGAGTGTGAAAGCTACTCTTAAGTTTAAGTTAGTTTTCATGACCGACGACATCGTTCCGATATCGTGTCGGTGCCGAGTCGGTGTCGTGTCGGCAAGTGTGAAATCAGCCAATGCCTTTGTAAACACATCTTCAACTCAAATGACTAAAAAACCTTCACAAAAATTGTGTTCCCATTATATTCATCTTTTATAATATATAATATGTAAACATTTTCAAGAAATAAAACCCCCAAGAGAGTAATTTCAAAGTGTACAATGTACAATTTTGGATAACATAAACAATTTTTTAAACTATAGATTTTTCTTATTTAAATCATGGTTATTAATCTACAAACTACAACAAAATTAAGATTGATATAATTATTGATTGTTGATGAACTTGAAACATAATGCTTAGGCTGGCCGCACACTGAGGCAGCATTTTGTTGTACAGCACGTGCTTTGGACATTTTGCGTTATTGCTCTCTCAGTGTGCGGACGTATGCGGTGTGCTGGCGAACATTGAGCAACTAGCGGTATCATTCAACCTTGGACCGATGTCAGTCCAGTCAAATGGTGTTTTTTCTAGGAAAAAATATAAAAGTTTTTTCCCGCTCGTTCTATATGTTTTTTGGAGTGCTCAATCGAATTTCAACTTTGCTACTTCCCACGGATTTGGTTTCACAATGAAAATCGCAAAAAAACCTAAACATTTTCGACTTTTTAAAAGTTTTTTTGCCAAAAAGTCATAAAACTTTGCACTTTTTGAGGTAGGCTGTTCTATACAAAATTAAAATATATTAAATTTCCTACAAAAAGAACGCTTCAAATGTATATTTTGGTTGAACGATTTGGCCACTAGGGCACGCTGAAAAAGGACCAAAATCCAAAATTTCCTACTTTGTGGAAAAAACAGTTTTTTGTTAGTTTTACTTTCTCACTATACTATATATAGAAAAAGTATAGTGATCGCAAAAAAAAATCGATGTTGAGATTTTTGTGGAAATATCCGTTTTGGGACCCCCCTGAGTAAAAAAAAAGTGGTTTTTACAAAATGTCTGTCTGTATGTATACAAAGCTAGAGAGAAAACTATTCTATCGATTTCAACCAAATTCGCACCAGACATGTCAAGTAGGCCTGTATAGATGCACGAAAAAGGGTTTTGAAAATTTTTGAAAAACAACCCCCTTTTTGGCCAAAAAATCAGTTATTATTTTTTTTATAAAAAAAACGGCTCAAATGATTTTGATAAAATTTTGCTTATTTGTAGCCTTTAATGTGCCCTACCATATGCAAAAAAACCGCATCTTTCTAAAAATTCTCGTTTAGCTAATAACAATAATAACTGATTTTTGGGGGTTTTTTGGCCATAAAGGGGGTTGTTTTTCAAAACCTTTTTACGTGCATCTATAAAGACCTAATTGACGTGTTTGGTGCAAATTTGTTCGAAATCGATCGAATAGTTTTCTCTCTAGATAATAATAATAATATTTATTAGTTAATCTCTAACTTTAATAAAAAATCACCTCTCCTACCCCCTACAAGTCAAAGTGAATCTGTTTAATAATTTAAATATGTTTGTGAGAAAGTATGTGCCAGTTCCTGGTACCGTTTATTTCACTTGTAACTCAAAAACTATGCTTGTAACTACAAAAAACAGGGTGGCTAGTGATATGGCCTTTTGAAATTCGCTGACTTTTCCCTGACATTTCCCTAACTAAATAACTTTTTCCCTGACCAATCTTAGAAAAAGCACAAACAAAACCATGCTAATTTTATTTGAGTAAATCAATCAAATTATATTGGTGAGCAAATCAATTTTTAGGGAATTAAGCAGTTGCAAATTACACATTTATGACTATAAATATAAAATTTAACAATGAATTACTCAAATTATATTTTATTATATTATAACAAAAGAAATAACTAATTGGTTTTTAGAAACCGCACGTTAGGGAAAGATTTCAAGGTAAGGGGTTCACGGCAAATGCATTGGAACAAGCAGCCACAATCACTCCCGTAACTTGCCGATAATTGTTTTTACGTATCAGAATACATAGTTTTCTTGTTGATTAATTTAGAAGTTCATTTTATCTTTAATGTTTATTTTCTCAATTAAAAATTGTATTAATCTATGATTTTAAATAGTTATTTTTAACTATTTTCCTTAGAAATGTTACTTTTCCCTGACCTTAACCAAAATTTCCTGACTTTTCCAAGTTTTCCCTGTCACTGGCCACCCTGAAAAATCTTGTACTCTGCAGAAACTACATTAAATCCTCTACGAATTGCACACCTTAATCACTTATTTTGGCCAAATCGTGTAGACCAGAGCGCGTTGAAATTTTATGTCATATTACGCGAAACCGCTAAGTCAAGATTCCTTAAAACCCAAAACTCAGTAGAGACCTATATTATCACTATTTCATATTTTGTATGTGGTAGCCTAAACTGGATTGTTTTTAAACGATAATTACCTTTTCTTGGAAGCTGTCGTACAATCCTTTACAATCCAAAGGATTGTACGACAGCTTCCAAGAAAAGGTAATTATTATCACTATTTACTTATTAAGAACTATTTATTTGGGGTTTATAATAATAATACATGTAATTACTTATTAATTATACAACGATTTAATTACTAATTAATTAAATTATCATAATTAATTAATTAAATATTTTGTCCAATGTATGTTTGTTTATTCAGACACAAAATACTTATATAAAAAGTTTAGCAGAATTTAGCAGAATGCAAGCATTTTTGTAATTAATTGTAGGCATAGTTTTTAAGTTACAAGAGAAAAACTATCAAAAAACTGGGTTTTCCACAAAGTAGGAAATTTTTGCCTTATTGATCAAACATAAAATACTTTTGAAGGGTGCTTTTTGTACAAAATTTAATGTACTTTAATTTTGTATAGAATAGCCTACCTCGAAAAGTGCATAGTTTTATGACTTTTTGGCAAAACACTTTAAAAAAGTCAAAACATTTTAGGTTTTTTTGCGATTTTTGTTGTGAAGCCATATCCGTGGGAAGTGCCAAACGATATGGGAACGAGTGAGAAAAAAAACTTCTATATTTTTTTCCTGAAATAGGCACCCCCGGAGACGGCTTGACTGGACTAAGTAGTTTACACTAAGATGTGTGAGGAAGGCTCGCGCATGCGCAGGTCGATTTGCTCTGAGCGTTTTGTTGAATCGTGTTCAATCGGGAAGTAGGCGTCCGGCACTGCTTCGAGCGCTCTATGGTGCTGCACAGCATTTGTTCTGTCAGTGTGCTGTGTCCCATTTGAATACACGGAGGGCTAGTATTCAGTAAAACATTTTGCTGTAGAGCACTTGCTTTGAGCAGAATGCTCTCTCAGTGTGCGGCCGGCCTTAAGATTCCTAATGAGAACTATTGAACATAATTTTTCAGGAGGTAGTAATAAACCTTTTTTATCTTAAGAGTAATTTTTTGTGAATTAAAGTATAAATACGGAAACACAAAATGCATTTGGAATATAACTTGAGTAAATGACAAACTACAGAATTCAAATTAAGTTTAAAATTGTATTTAATTAAACACGATTTTTGGGGGATTTTTAAAGATTTTAAAGCAGAAACAACATATTAATTACAATATAGAAGATAGATAAATATCCAATGTTTATTTTATTTGGAACTAAGAAAAGAAAGTACTGTATTTACATTTGGAATAAAATAATTTAAGTTGTTAGGTATAGAACTATTGGTTAGTTGCCAATTCAAGTGATTATAAATTGTTCATAACACCAGCAAAACCACATTATCTGTATAAAGTAATTCTTATGGGAACAAAGTTTTTGTTTTGTTCTTTTTAATGATTCCAAAATAAACAAATGTATAATTTAAAAAGTGAATTTAAAAGTATGTTTTAAAATGATTACACTAATTTCTTTGGCTTTTAAACTCAATTGCAAATATTTGGAAGCATATCACCTCTGTTTTAGTTTCACTTTATAATTTAAAACAAAATTATTTATAAAAACCCATACAGTTAAATTATGTATAGAAAGACATACGTACCAATTTTAATAAATAGACTAAATTATACTAAAATATTATATTTGTGTTTCCGTACGTAACTGAGCGACTACTTTTTTATTTAGAGCTTCGTCGCTACTCGAAGCACTCGATGCAGATCTAGATCTCTGATGTACCAATGGATCGGCGTATCTACTTTTATACAATATAGGAGTGTACGGGTCGACCACATTGTCTAACAGAATGTTACTAGTGCCCGCTTGGACTCTGACGGAGCAGTGTCTCGGCCCGGATGGTTTACTAACTTTACTTTCAAAACTTATTAAAGAATCCGCTTCCGTTGGAGATTCCCCGCACGGTGGCCAATCTTCATCTCCGCTTAACAATTTACCGATACCACTATCGTTATCTTCGTTACATTGATCGATATTGATCAGAATGGCTTCTTCTACTTTTTCTAATTTATCGTCAATCTTTCTCGCTCTAGATTGTGCCAATCTATCCAAATCTGCCTCTATCTTCCCCAACTGCTTATTTTGATTAGTTTTAAATGCGGAAATTTTATCTAAGCGTTTGTTGACTCTTTCTTTAGCCAACAAACTAAATTCACTATCTTTCTGTTTAGCATCTAAAACTTTGCCACGCACTGACATGGGACTTGAACTACGGCCTGTCACACATTTACCATCTTTCCTTCCCAATTGATTTACACAAAAACATTTTTCAATACTTTCAGTGGAATCAGTTTGTGTACATTTTGATTGTGTTGTCGACAAAACGGGACATGTACAGCTTTCACAATGTTTGGTCTGCATTCGTTCCTTTTCTCGTTCTTCCAACACTTTGGCCATAATTGCAGCGGAAACTATGTCTACGGGTGCTGGTCTACACATTCTTTCATCGTGATTGATTTCTTTATCTGGAAAAAAGAAAATTTTAATAATAATTCAGATAATTAAAATTTTGCTTAAGTCTTTAGTCTAATCAAAATGGGGAGTAGCATTGTTAGATAGGGAGACAGAGAGCGCAAACCTTTTAACTGCATGTAAACCACATAAACATTGATTTCAAGCGTATAACTTCAGAGGATTATTTAGAAAGTGTCAAGCACTCAAATCAGTTTAGTTGTAAACAATTAAAAGACTAGATTTCCATTAAGCATTTAGAACCAAGTACAGACTCATCAAATGCTAATCAACAATGCTATGAGGCTAAAAAATGTAATCTAAAATACAGGCTGGAAAGACAAACAGTCCATCACAGAATAGACCTCTTTACAGAAAACACTCCTAAAATGTGTGGTATAAGAAAACAAACGGCCGCTGTCAAAGTCATTTTATAATATAGGACAACTGCAAATAGTTTAATAAACTGGATCAATCGTACAAATAACCAATGAATTACAAAACCTATCAATTAACAATCAGTGTTAGGTATTTCACTTTGTGGAACAGAGTTTGTGAAACAACTTAACAGTAGCAAAAACTAATCACAAATTCAAGGACGTAAAGAAGTCTGCATATATCAAGCACTAAACTATACAATTAGTGAATAATTTATTCAAGTGATATCTGCACAAAGAGTTGAAATCTATCAGGTAATTTTACTATGCAAAATAGCAGGATAAGGCATCGTTAAAATACAAATGATCTAAAAATGATCACATCATTAGTATAACAAAAGCCTTACAAATTGACCTGTTATAAATGTTAAAATGTTTTATTCACTGCTTTGTTGATTGTACTTAGTTGATGTATAAACAAAAGATAAAACTTGTTAATCTGTTACAAAAGAGATGAATATTACATGAGTGTTGACATTACTCATCGATGAAGTAAACACATGAAGCACAGGTGTATATAATGTTGTCTGTAATAACAATTTTGAGGTTAAAAACATCGAAGGCGCTAACACATATGTTTATCAAGATCACATTAACTTAATACAATGTAAAGATGTTCTGCTAACTTCCTTTAGTTAATTCAAGAAATGATAGTTTATAAATTATAATGAATGTTTGAAAAAATGTTTAAAAGTTGTATTAAAACGAAATAATTAACTAGATAAATGGTTTGCTCTCTGTTTTTGCAACTCTGACCAAAGGGTTGTTTTGGCCTGAGAGATGGTAGGGTTTACAAAAAGTTAAACATACAACGATTGCTTAGATTTTTGTCTTTCAGTGGGGAATTAGAATTACAGGTTATTAATTGTCAAAGAAGGGTACAACAGAAATGTTTACGATCTTAAACTTGTCAGGGATAATCCCTGATGTTGGTCATTACTTTAGTTTAACTAAAATTTAAAACAGGCTATTATATTAGCAGCCACTATTTTTTATCAAATCAATCGTTTTAATCTTCTAAAAATTCTCATAAACTCAAAAGTTTCCAATAAATTGTAAATGTTTATGGGCTGTCTTTAAGCTAGAGATGAACTCTTATAGATCGTTTTTGGTTTAATATTGATAATATTTTTGCCATAGAAGCATCAATTTAATGTATAAAATTAATAGCAGCTATTTTTTCAGAGTTGTAAATAAGGCATTTTAATCAATTGTAAAACGATTGTTTAATCACATTTTTATCAACAATTTTAAATTAATTTTTAACAAGATTTTTAGTTTGACAAACTTATATCATAACATTTATAAAGATTAATTTCAAATTGTTAAAACAGTTCATGGTAAAATATCTCAAGAATTTTAAAATAATTGAAAGTATTTTTTGGGGAAAGACAAGTTTAACATTATTTTCTACGGAGGAATTGGCAGTTCCTGTTTGTTCATGTAAGACTATTTAAGTTTAAATTTACTGATTAAATTAGTAGTTAATTTCATTTTGTCTATTTTAATTGAGGATTTTGTGGCAGATTTTTAGACTACTCTTTGTTTAAAAAATACGATGAAAATTAATTTATAGGGTATTATTCCATATATTTAAAACAGAAGGATTTTCATGAAAATTATAGAAAAAAGTAGGTTTATTCATTTATTTAATACATTTTTATAAAATGAGAATTTTTAAATAAAATTGATGATATGTTTGGGAATTTTTTAATTATTACAGTATTAACTTAGAGTGTTGTTCTTACTGCTCAATTTGCTCACCAACCTCCACGGGAAAGTAAATGTAAACAGATTATTGTATAATCTGATATTTTCATGGAAATTACAATTGATTTATCCAGAAGCAGTTAGGTCGGGGAAAAGACACGTGCACAGTAGGGCCAGAGTTTTTGCAAGAATGACCGGAAGTTTTATGTAATAGAGACAATAATAATATTCTGTAATAAGTAAAACTAGTATATTGATGATTATTTGCTTTGTTGGCAGGATTTTAAAGGAAAAAATTTATCTTGGCCTATATTTTATTATAAGGATGATTATAATTAATTTATTAAATTATAGGCCTATAATATTTTTGACAAGATTAAGTAAACAGTTATTTTCAAAATGTTTCACTCTGATGTAGCCTTAAAATCGATAATTATTAGACTTTTACTTTTTTAAATACAAACACCAAAACTATATTTATTTTAAATGTTGTTCAAAATCAGGTAAAATGATTTATTTGTAAGACCACTACAGTCAAAATAGTGTTTTACAATTCAGAAACACTTTGGATTTTTATCGTACGATATAATTTTGTAATGTCTATTTCAAGAGCTCTGTTGAACCAATTTCAATATATTTTGTGTCTTCGTAATGTCTTTTTTCAGTTGTAATGTATGTGATTTTATGATTAAGAAAAAGTAAATAAAATTTAAAACAAGATGTGATGTAATAATAATAATATTTAACCAATTATGTATTTACGAAATAGTTATTAATGAAAAATCAATGTTTATTGTACATTCAATAAAGAACAGTTAGTGGAGAATTACAGTGGACCTAGAATGTATTGCATAAGCCAGACACTAGACCGTGGGAAACTGTGTTTTTGTTGAAAGTTACAGCGAAATAGAATCAACCAAGTTGGCTATTGCTGGACGACTGGAAGGAGGCAGATGTGTCTAATGTCTTGGCAAAGTGTCGCCGTTCATTTTCAACATAAATAATTGGAAATTTCGATGATAATGTTCGTCAGTAAAAATAAACATTTATATCTTCATAAAAGATCAGACTTAATCGCGGCTTGAAAGAGAGCAGACGTGTGTCTGGCGCCTAGGTGAACTGTCGCTATTTACTTCTAAAGACCATCGTTATAAACAACAAGTAAATAGGCAAAAGTATTTCAATGTCGCAAATAAAGTGTCTGTGCGAAGTAAAAACAATTCGTCGAGTTGTAATAAACAACTGAATATTTTTTGTAGAAGTGCTAGTACTGGATATTTTAAATCTCGTACAAGCAAATTAAATTGTTAGTTGTTTGTCTAACGTAATGTCTATAAAATTGCTTAACTTACAGTCTAACATAATCTTTTAAAATCATGTCTCATTAAAGTTAGATTTTCAACTGTTACGTTCGTTTAACTATTCATTTTGGGAACCTAATTTGCACCTACAAGTGCTCGTGTTATGTGTGTTAAGCCCGAACAGTCATCGAGAAACTGAAAATTAACAAATTATGACCACACACAGTTAGCAATGCATGTGTGACATCACAGTTCAGTTTACAACAGAAACATTGTATAGTAGCTCAAACTCGAGTTAGCATTGGTTCACGTCAGAGCTTCATCATCGGTGAGTTCCCAAAACTGTGTGTTTTTAATGACCTAAGTTTTAACCTTGTTGGAAATATGTTGCATAGTACATTCAACAATAATGGTTAAGGAAAGGAAGTCATTAGAAATGATTTCGTAATATTCTCAATAATGGTTTTCCAACAAATAATCAAAGTGTTTTTTAGTTATCCCTATAATAGTTGTTTTAAGTAAAACATGGTCATACCAGCAGGCCCTTTGTTGACAGAATACACCATTGCTGTAGGAGGGAAAGTTGGGATTGGCACTTTGATTGTCTTCATCTCAGATTTGTTGTGAATATTGCCGTTCCCATCCGACAGTGATAATCTTCTGTTACTATCAGGAATTTTGATGTAGTTTTTTACTTTTTGCTGTAAATCCATTGGCAGCTGTGAACATAATACACAAACTAAAGTACACCAAGAAAGACAATAAACAAATTACACGCATGTTTTTAAAACCATAATGGACTGACTATTGGAGCTTATCGTGATATCTGTTCTCATATTTCCTGAATGCACTCGAAAGTGTGTCTTTCATTTGAAAGACCATAGAATAGAACGACAGTAACATTGACAGTTTCCTCTGAATACACGTTCCTCTAAGCGAGAACGTCCCTGCTCCTGCGCCCTTGTTTGTCGGACCCATCCATACAAAAACTGTCAATTTCTCAAAAGATTTATCCAATCTTGTAAAAAATATTCCAGAGACAGTAAGATAGCCTCTAATCTACCGCAAAAGTTGTATCTTGGAATCATGTAGTCTGTACCTGATCGCAGTATCGCATCCAACTCCATTGTTTTGTTCAAAAGGTGCCCATTTGTTTTATTGTGCCCATTAATAACAAAAGGTGTTAACCAACTCTACAAAACGATAATTGTTCAGAAATTAAACCACGGAAAAACAAGGTTTTAAAATGTTGAAAAGGTTAATACAGGAAATGCCTACATAATTTTATTATTTAGTTACTACTTAGTGAAAAGAGCTAATAAACTACAAAATGTGATGTAATTATGCAAATGGCTAAATAAGACTATGCCTAAGATTTAACTGGAAGCTATCTTAGAAATGCAGTGTTCAGATTTCTACAGAAAAACAAATTTTTTAGTTATTAACAAATGGTGTTAAATTTAAAATATTGTTTCCACAAATTTATCAATGCAAGATTAAATAATAACAATAATATTTATTCCAATTTCATCGAAATACATTTTGAGGACCTATAGGAGGCTTGTAGCCCGTACAAATTAATAAATACATTCAATTATAAAC
>JAGFPH010007796.1:20248-30652 GCA_018207615.1 Philaenus spumarius | reverse complement strand
TGTACTCTTTAAAAATAGTAATCGTTTAAAATTGGTACGTTTAATACCAAGGTGAATAATCTTACCTATAATGCAAAACATGTTAACTTCGAACTACATTATTTTGGAAAATATTTGAGGTACTGCAACTATAAAAATATGGGAATAATCTATACTAATATTATAAAGAGGTACAATTTATCAATAAATTAAATAGGTACAATACCTGCTTTTTTGTCTTATCCAATCCTTAAATCACTATGTGATTACCGCGGTTTCGGGTAACCTATGTACCCATCTTCAGATCACAGAAATAAATAATTCCCTTCATGAGGTCGTCAAAACATTAAAGTTAATACACAAAACAA
This sequence comes from Philaenus spumarius, assembly GCA_018207615.1. Classification (NCBI taxonomy): domain Eukaryota; kingdom Metazoa; phylum Arthropoda; class Insecta; order Hemiptera; family Aphrophoridae; genus Philaenus; species Philaenus spumarius. The sequence goes on along the minus strand of JAGFPH010007796.1, from coordinate 30,305 downwards.
AAATCGCGAAACACATTAAAACACTTTCTCAAAAAACGCATTTGTTTTGTAGGCTACAATTTGTTTGTATGTTTGTTTGTATGTAGGGGGTAATCTCTGGAACTACTGAACCTATTGAAAAAATAGTTTTACTAATAAAAAGCTACACTATCCCCGAGTAACGTAGGCTATTAGTCATTTTGATAAAAAAAAATGTTATGTTTCAATGTTTATAAATTTAGTCGAAAAAATCTAAGGTTAGGCCTAGGCTGATGAACCAACCCATGTATTTACATTTATTTCCATTGCAACCAATTGAATAAAATAACAGGTAAAACAGCTGTTTGCTTTGATATTTCCATTAACAGCTGATTTCAAACTTTGAAGCAATTTTTTGTATTTCTAACTTGTATTTTAGGTTTTTATTTAAGTGTAGACCTGAGCCTTGCTGGTTCTTTTAACCTTTATTATAAGCGCTGTTATAAAATATACGAAATAATTTGAGTTGAACATCTAACCTTATTTACCATCTTAGCTTTGGGGTTATTATTCATCCTACACCTTTATTATAAAGAAAAGATAACAGGATTATGTGTGTAGAAGGTTCCAACGGGGTTGGCGTGTGGAGCACGCAGGGGTTTCGCCTAGTACGTATACATAAAAGAAGTCCTGACTGATTCGTAATCAACGTACAGCCAAAACTATTATAGCTAGAGCCTTAAAATTTTCAGGGTACTATGTAGAAGTGCCCTTCGATTTTGTAAAGAATTGATTTTAAAGGTAATAAACGGTACCAGGAGCTGGCACGTACTTTCTCCCAAACATATTTAAATTATTACACAGATTCACTGTGACATCATAATTGTAGGAGGGGTAGGAGAGGTGATTTTAAAGTAGGAGATTAACTAATAAATATTATTATTATTGTCTAGAGAGAAAACTATTCGATCGATTTCGAACAAATTGGCACCAAACACTTCAATTAGGCCTGTATAGATGCACGAAGAAAGGTTTTGAAAATTTTTGAAAACAACACCCTTTTTGGCCAAAAACCCCCAAATATCAGTTATTATTATTATTACCTAAACGAGAATTTTTAGAAAGATGCCGTTTTTTGCATTTGGTAGGGTACATTAAGGGCTACAAATAAGCCAATTTTATCAAAATAGTTAGAGCCGTTTTCGAGAAATTTAGATTTTTCTCGTTTTTGGCCATTTTTGGGGGGTAAAACCCTTAAAAATCAAAAATTAAAAGCACCAGGAGATATTCCAGAACTACACCTACATACCAAATTTCATTAAAATCGGACCGTTGGTATGGTCTCCAGCTCTGTACACATCCTAACAGACACATAGACAGACATCACCAAAAAAACACGTTTTTTGGGTTCAGGGAGCACCAAAAAAACAATTCCTCTAAAAATATTTTTGGGTTCAGGGAGCACCAACACAGATGATTCCACTAAAAATTCAAATTCGAAAATTTGGACGAAAACAATACTTTCTCCATATACTACGTATAGGGGGGAGAAAGTAAAAATGGTAAAAATACAGGGGTTTAATCCCAGCCCTATAACAGATAAAACAGCCGATTTGAATCAAAAGCTTAGCAACACAATTCTAGATATGGCCTATACTGTACCAAAACACGTTTGTTGAATGCATTTACATTTATTACCATGCAACCAATTTAGCAAAGTGTTACAAGATAAGGGTTCATATTTAAAAAAAAATTGCCCTCTCTATCCCTCCATTCAAAAGGGGAACAACATTTTAATCCCATTTAAACACCATACAAATTGTCATATAGGGGTACAGGTTGTACGTTGCTATAGCAATCTGTTTAAATTATATCGAGGTGTATCAGGACTTATTTTACACTGACTTGTATCATTGTATTTGGATAACCTAATAGAACTCCGATCCAATGCAATATTTCGTTCCACTGGAAATTCGATGATAGTGGCGCTATCTATTGGGGAAACGACGGAAGCTGTGTGAAACACCAATGCTACCAATGATTTCTTCCTAGCGCTACCTCGCGGCGCGATCATGCACTATTTTCCCGACAACCTTTTTTTCGGCACACAGCCGTCGTATGCATGCATGATCTATTTTATTATTCATGATCTATACGTATGCTCGAGTTTTGTATGTTTTGAACTTAAAATAGGTAATTTTGTCTTTGGAAAGTGAATATTAACGCTGGAGAAGTTAGTTTGCAAATAAAGCAACAGCGTTCCTCGTACAGACTAGAAACTGAACTCGTCGTAAAACGTCAATTCTGAACAGTGGTACTTTACCGTTGCACCTACTTCAGTTGAAATACTCGCACTTCTGTGTAATCTGTTAATGGACTGAAACAGTCATAAAGTTATTCACTGCGGTCGTTATACCTTCAAGTATGGTCGCTTGTGCGGTATTTCCTACTTCGTCAGTTCGTTCAATACGCTTGTCGAGTTTACGAGTGTTTTGTGAGGTCGTCGTTTCATACGAAGCCAGTTTAAAATGAGGCGTTTAATTGCAGTTAAGTCTTTCGACGAGAGGCACGATATATGTACCGTTTGTTTTTAAGGTAGACCCAGCCGCCATCTTGAATTTCAACTCTCGTAAGAGCAATGTTATACGCTAGCAACGCTGTAAACGCGTACCAAGATTACTGGAGTATTAATGACCAGGCAATTATTTTCATATGCCATTTTAAAGGTTAAGACTGAATGTAGATATCATTTATTTTTTAACTAAATTTGTTCTTCGACTTAACCAATAAACGGTACCAGGATCTGGCACATACTTTCTCACAGACATATTGAAATTATTAAACAGATTCACTGTGACTTCATAATTAATTGTGGGTGGGGTAGGAGAGGTGATTTATCAAAGTTGGAGGTTAACTAATAAATATTATTATTATTATTTAGAGAGAAAACTATTCGATCGATTTCGAACAAATTTGCACCGAACTCGTCAATTAGGGCTGTATAGATGCACGGAAAAAGTGTTTGAAATTTTTTTAAAACAACCCCCTTTATGGCCAAAAATCCCCAAAAATCAGTTGTTATTATTAGTATTAGCTAAACGAGAATGTTTGGAAAGATGCTGTTTTTTGCATATGTTAGGGTGCATTAAAGGCTACAAATAAGCAAAATTGTATCAAAATCGTTAGAGCCGTTTTTTTATAAAAAAAATAATAACTGATTTTTTTTGTTTTTTTTTTTGGCAAAAAGGGGGTTGGGTTGTTTTTCAAAACCGTTTTTCGTGCTTCTATACAGGCCTACTTGAAATTTCTGGTGCAAATTTGTTTGAAATCGATCGAATAGTTTTCGCTTTAGCTTTGTATACATACAGACAGACATTTTGTAAAAACCACCTTTTCGGACTCAGGGGGTCCCAAAACGGATATTTTCACAAAAATCTCAACATCGATTTTTTTTGCGATCACTAAACTTTCTCTATATGTATAGTGATAAAGTAAAAATCAATGTTTGCAATTTTTTCTTATTCAATAATGCAAATATAAAAAAGTCACCACATTTGAAGTTTAATTACCTTTCAATAAAAGTAATTTCAATAATTTATGACTAAAAAATCTGCTTTTTTGTGAAAGCATGTACGAGCCGAAATTGTGTTTCTGCGAGTGTTTAGCCTGCACTCTGGTGGTTAACAATTCAACTTTTTGCTGGCGGACATTATACAAATTAAATATCGGTTCATTTTTAATGTGTGAGAGAAAGCTGTGTTTAATAACGCATACATACAGGGTGTTACAAAAATGTGTGATGGGCTATACAGGACCTGATTCTACATGCAAAAATAAGTCGAAAATGTAGAATAACATTTTTTCGATTTCGGCTTAGTTTAGCCGTAATCCGCCATTTTGTTTTTTTTACAAAAACTCACTGTAACTTTGGAAATAGATAAGATATCGACTTCAAATTTGGAATAAGCATTTTATAAGTTACGATTAACAAGTGTACCAAACGCAAAGAATTTATTTTTATAATTTTCAAAATGGCGGCCGTTACAAATTTTTAACGTGGAATATCTTTAAAACCGTTAACTTTACAAAAAATGTACAAGAAACAAAATATTTTCCATTTTTAACGACAGACAAAATGCTGTTTTTGTAGTTTCAGTAGGTCATAGGATAACCGAGTTATCGACAAAAAACATAATTTCTTGGTAATTGTCTACAACGAAAATTAGCCTAAAACCACAATTTTTTGAAATTGAACAATTTGTGTAGTTGTTTTTCTAGCGGCTATCAGGCTCTAGGCTATCAGATTCTACATGCAAAAATAAGTCGAAAATGTAGTATAACACTTTTTAGATTTCAGCTTAGTTTAGCCGCAATTCGCTTGTAAACAATTACCAAGAAATTATGTTTTTTGTCGATAACTCGGTTGTCCTTTGACCTACTGAAACTACAAAAACAGCATTTTATCTGTCGTTAAAAAAGGAAAATATTTTGTCTCTTGTAATTTTTTTGTAAAGTTAACGGTTTTAAAGATATTCCACGTTAAAAATTTGTAACGGCCTCCATTTTGAAAATTATAAAAATAAATTCTTTGCGTTTGGTACGCTTGTTAATCGTAACATATAAAATGCTTATTGCAAATTTGAAGTCGATATCTTATCTATTTCCAAAGTTACAGTGAGTTTTTGTAAAAAAACAAAATGGCGGATTACGGCTAAACTAAGCCGAAATCGAAAAAATGTTATACTACATTTTCGACTTATTTTTGCATGTAGAATCAGGTCCTGTACAGCCCATCACACATTTTTGTAACACCCTGTATATTGCCACGCATACGCATTTTAGTAAGTTCAACGTCTGTAACCTCTAGTTTCCGCCTTCATGAAGCTGTCCTATATTTGCTAGCGGAAGAATGAAACACAAAAACTCAATAGTTGTGTATAGCTCTGCCACTTGGAGTTCTGCATTCAACTGGGAAATATTTGTTAATTCCTGCCGAGCTTTAATTCCTTAAGCTGAGGGCCGAGGTTAGTTCTGTTCCTGGTCCAGGATCTAGTATCTTCTAGTACAGTCAGACACAGGGCGAAAGTCAGGTGCGGATTTTCTTTGCGATTTTGAACCAGATTGTCTAAATGGTCCTTTACTTTCTTAGGTTAGTTTAGCTATTGAGAAATGTTTGAGCTTTAACTGGATGTATCGATGAAAATTGTTTTTATAATCTTTTTACAATCCTAGTCTGGTAATCGAGTATTGCAATCATGTAACTGATATTCCATACAGGAGTCAAGTTAGAGGTAAAGTCTGTCTCACAAAATTAATACTTTGGAAATAACCCTTAAGTGTTTCCTGTTTGTATTTTTTAACCGGTATCTAACCCTCCAAAACAACATCTGACTGAGAACGAGCCAAACTGTAGATCGTCGTGCTCAATATTGGATCACAAACGGTTCAGAGTCGCTCAGCTCGTGGATATGTTCGGGCATTAAAACCGATACTCATAATCTGACAGCTGACACGTTTAATGGATAAACCATCCTTAAAAGCGTATTATATTACTATATTAACTATTACTATCACACTAAAACGCGTGAATATTGTCACGCAAGGACAATTTTACAAGGACGCTTAACCTACACGACAGTACAAGGTGTTCCTTAAGAGTAACAAGGATATCGATTAATACTCTTTTAAGGTCGAGTTTCTCTTAGTGTAATTTTGATTACTTTCTCACTATACTATAAGTATAGAGAAAGTATAGTGAAGTATATCGCAAACAAAAATCGATATTGAGATTTTTGTGGAAATATCCGTTTTAGAACCCCCTTAGTCTAAAAAAGTGTTTTTTTCTGAATGTCTGTCTGTATTTTACAAAGCTAGAGAGAAAACTATTCAATCGATTTCGAAGAAATTTGCACCAAACATGTCAATTAAGCCTGTATAGATGCACGAAAAAAGGTTTTAAATAATTTTGAAAAACCACCCCCTTTTTGTCAAAAAAAACCCCAAAATCAGTTATTATTTTTTCATAAAAAACCGCTCTAATGATTTTAATCTGGCTTATTTTTAGCCCTTACCAAAGAAAAAAACCGCATCTTTCTAAAAATTCTCGTTTACCTAATAATAATAATAACAGATTTTTGGGGGTTTTTCAAATTTTTTTCAAAACCTTATTTCTTGCATCTATACAGCCCTAATTGTCATGTTTGGTACAAATTTGTTCGAAATCGATCTAATAGTTTTCTCTCTAGCTAATAATAATATTAAATTTTATTATTTACACTCCTACTTCGATGTAGCCCCTCCGCTCACCTACTCTAATACATTTATGAAGTCAAAGTGAATCTGTTTAATAATTTAAATATGTTTGTGAGAAAGTATGTGCCAGTTTCTCGTACCGTTTATTTTTAATGTTTTCTGGTACGCCTCTGTTTATTCTGACCCCAGACGCAGGCGCACCAAAATTTACTGTCTTTTCTAAAAACATCAAATGAAATAGTAATATTACTTTGAACGAAGTAATTGTTGGTATGTGGTATATGGTATTTACGTTTTGGTTAACCTACAAATATATGGTTGACATAATGTGTGTGTTGTGTTCAATTTATTAACTGCTAAGACAATAATTGGATTTAAGAAATGAAAAGAAAATGATTTATATTAATTGTATAATGAAGATTAAAACTATTACCGCTTTATTTAATTAACAATTTGGTACAATAAATTTATCGTCATTGAGCAAAAAAATCCTTCATTCGAAATGTTTTTCGTTTCCTTTTTACGCGCTAGGTATACAATATACAATCTATACAATATTTCTTTTCAGTACTTCATTTTAGATAAACCAGAAGAATGGTGAATTTATTCAAAATGTATTCTGCACATATGTTAATTTGTTATATATAGAAAACACATTTTTAACCTCGTCCAATTTATGTAACTAATATTATATACAAATTAATTACTATGAATACGAAATATACGTCGTCCCGTTCTCTTTCCCTTTGCAAATACAGCCGGTGTATTCAAACGGATGATACCATCTACGGACGTTATTATCACTTGAAAGATTACATTTGAACTTAATACGTAAAACACGTTGCCCTGTAACTGTAAGATTCAGCCCATGCAAACTGTACAACACGAAAAGCATTCTGTTCACAAGTCGCTATCTTTGCTACCAGAGCTTTCTAGCGGATGGCAGAGGAAACAGTGCATGCACATGCCCACAGGTGTACCAACAAAACTTTTTAAATAGTTCTTTCATTAGATGTATTATTTACAAATGTAAGTTAAATGTAATAAATACTACAAATCCTAAAAACCCGACATTCCTTTTGAAACACCCGCTGTACTAAATGAAATACCGCCGCATTTAAATAACAATTTGATGCATGCAAATTGCCTCTGAGCGAGATGCCTTTGGTTGAACTTGGTTGTACCCGTGGTTTAGTATCGTTCAGAAGAACCGGAAGCGAAGAGCACATTAAATACACGTACACAGCTTCTATAACTTCCGGTTTTAGCGAAACTTTGAACATACTAACTACATCAGCCAAAACTGTGATCAAACTTTGGTTATAAAAGTAATTTTTTACGAGTTTAATAACAAAACCATCCGTCTGTAGGATTCCCAGTTTAACTTGTAATTAGGGTACATGGAGGGAGATATCTTGTATAGTTTAAACTTGCTTCCACTGGGGAAATGAAGTTGTGAAGTTATTGTTGTGGAAACTTTATTGGTTTACTAGCAGGTGTGTTCTTAAACGCAAATGAAAATTACTTAAATACACAAAGAGGCCTGTATACTACATAGGTCAGATAACATAAGTTATTTATAACAATATTAACTTACCAGGGAACGTTAAACGAAACAGCTGATTGTACTGACCTACACTCGATTCCACGTTCGCCGTGCAGTACAGGTCTTATGGAAGAATAGACATTCTACTACCATTGCAGCGAACATCACATTTATTGTCATGCAGGTTGCGTCAACTGACCGAGCGTACCATGGGAGTTGATGCTTTTTAGTTGGCCATTATCGCTGAGACTGTCGTAAGGATAACATGGCTTATGGGCCGCTCTGTACTGCACGGTGGACGTGGAATCGGGTGTAGTGTGTCCTTAACCAAATGAAAAATTGGTTAAGATGATCTTTATATCCTAATGTACGTTGCATGCAAACCTGACACAACCAGTCGCTTTACATGCCAATGTTTGCTCGATAAATATGGTCACGAACGGAGATTTTTAGTCTGTATTTTTAGCCAAATGTTCGAAGAAAATAGCAGCTATTACACTGGACCCAACATGAAAACAGTTGGTCTGTGGAGTACGACTTGCGATTCTTTACGTTTCAGACCATTTGGAGACGATACAAAAATGCATTAATATATGTGTGTTTTATTCCCGGATTGATAAGTGATAGTAAATTTTCTTCAAAATTGCTGATTTTTTGGTAAAAGGGCCCTAGTAGAATTTTTCAGATAAACTTATTTTGTTTTTTATCCGATTAAAAATGACTGATTTAGACTGTTTAATCGTTTTTGAGTAGGGATTTGAGAAGTATATATTGCTGATTTTTTTTGTGAAAGGATCTTAGTAGGATTCTTCATATACACGTTTTTTTGTTTTTGATCCGATTCAAAATGGCGGAGTTAGACTGATATATCGTTTTTGAGAAGGGATTTGAGGAGTTTATAAGTATATGTGTGTTTTATTCCTGGATTGATAAGTGGTATTAAATATGCTTTAAAGTTGCTTATTTTTTGGTGAACGGGTCCTAGTAGAATTTTTCAGATACAGTTTTTTGTTGTTTTTCGATCCGATTAAAAATGGCAGAGTTTTTAGGTAGGGATTTGAGGAGTTTATAAGTATATGTGTGTTTTATTCCTGGATTGATAAGTGGTATTAAATATGCTTTAAAGTTGCTTATTTTTTGGTGAACGGGTCCTAGTAGAATTTTTCAGATACAGTTTTTTGTTGTTTTTTGATCCGATTAAAAATGGCAGAGTTTTTAGGTAGGGATTTGAGGAGTTTATAAGTACATGTTTTTCCCCACCGTGATAAGTGGTAGTAAATATGCTTAAAAATTTCTGAATATTTGGTTCTTGTAAGATTTTCCAAATACGGATTTTTACATTTTGCGATTTGACGCAAAATGGGCTATTTGCCCATTGGGTTAATGGACTATTTGAGTCAACCCAAAATGGCAAAGTTAGAGCGAGGAAATTGCATGATTTCTCCCATTCATAAGCCCGAGTACACTTTGTGAGTTATATCATTCGAAAAGACATTAAATTTACTATAAGCCTGTAATATTCGTGGTACAGTTCCCGGAACAAGGAATGAAATCCATAGGAATCTCCCGATAAATTATTTGTTCATTACTCGTGTAAAGAAAATTCGGCTATAGTAATGCGGCAGTGTTGCTTACGTTTTTCTATATTCGTTAACAAAAACTACTTCTTTTCCCCCACTTACAGTTAATAACATAATCAAGGGTGAACGGTTGAGATTTCATAGACAATTCTATATAATTATTATTTTTAATAAGCAGACATAAATCCATTTGATAAAGAACATCGAATCATCTAACGCTCAATGTGTACAACATGACAATCGATTCCACATAGCTTGCAGCAATCTGTACCAAAGTACTTTTAATCTTTTCTTCGTTGGATTTTCATTGTACAGAAGTGACTTCTCAAGAAAAGTCTGGCATATAATGTCCAAGGAACTTGCAGGCTACGTAGACGACTGAAACAGCAATTTTTTAATATGCCTTTACAGAATTACTGTAGGATTCGTGGGTGGCACTTCTTGTTTAAATATAATGTATTACAAAAACATAATTTTGATACATATTTCTTCGTATTAAGAAGGTGGTTCAGATTGAAGGTTTCGTGGTTATAATTGTTTAATCAAAATCAGTAACGTTTTCACAAATTTATAATTATGAAAACAAATTGGAGAATGTTAGTAATTGTGAACTCGCGAAGCTGGTAGATATTGCAGTTAGTAGATATAAATATAGTTTTAATTAAAAAGATGAAAAGATGGAACACTTTTTCGAGACTCTGGCTCGTGTTTTTTTTTTTTT
>JAGFPH010007796.1:7356-20238 GCA_018207615.1 Philaenus spumarius | reverse complement strand
AACGCTATTCATTCAGGCGCGTTCTGAGCACGGTCTTTTGCGATTTATCGCAGTTTGTGAAAACCAAGCGTAAAGGAAACGCAGACAATTACTGTGCAGAACAGGCGAAATTAAATTTAAAAATTAGGCGTTTTGCTAACGTGCCCGTTTATTGTGCATTTGATGTTGGAGTCACATTTACAATGTAGTTGCTTTCTCGTTCTGTTGGTGTTATCTAGTTGATTCAGTGACATCACGTTCGCCAGTTTGAAAAACGTGCGCACAATTAAAACAACCTTGTTGGTTGTTCACAACGTGAGACGCAGTCCGTTACGGAGTTGTAACTGTTTTAGTTAAATGTAATTTGTGAACCTAGTTTTATTTGTATTCTTTATAAAACTAAATCAATTTTATATAATCTTTCGCTTTTGAATTGCTGATATGAATTATTTCTTAATTACCGGTACCGTGAAAAACACTACAGCTGTTTCGCCGATCACTGTAAGCTTCGTCAGGTGCAGGATACTTAAATAAAACACATTAACACAACACTGAACATATATATATGACACTAAAAACACGATAAAATAATCAGAGGGTTAAATTTTACACTATAAGTACCCGGGTGTGGCGACATCGTAGCTCGTTTGCTTCCGGACGGATACTGAACTGAGGACGAGAATTATCTGCTATATATAGAAGTCTACTATATTTACTTAAGATTTGATAGTATGTAGTAAATTTGGTTATAGTTGTGGACAGCGTAACTCTGAACCAGGAAAAGGTTAGGGTCTTCCGCCCGGCCGACAATAATAATTAGTGTCGCTTGGCTGCACTCAATGAAAACAAGTATTAGGTGCCTAATACCCTAATACCAAAAAGTCAGTTAACTTATTGTCAAAAATTATTAAAAACCATTATCATATTACGTTTTGTATTTAAATTTCGATTATTTTTATACTAAATTTGATGTAAATCGGCCAATTTTTACCAACTTGTACCGCCAAACTAGTTTTTCTTTTTAAAACTAACTTTGAATGAACAGTGGAACTAAAATACAATTCATATAAAAACGTGAGCATATGGAGGGACAAAAAATATTCTATGTATGATTGTAATCATTTTTTTTTAGTTCATAACCAGAACAAATAGCCGGTTTCAAGGTAAATTTGAAAACATAATTAATATACTATGTAACTTAATTTAATTTATATATAAAAAAGCCAAATCCCCTTACTCACTGATCATGATTTCTCAAAAACTACTGAACGGATTGTAACAAAATTTGGTACGTAGCTTCCTCTAGGACCGTAAGTGCTCACTAAAGGTTTTCAAAAAATTCGAAATTTTAGGGAGGGTTGGGGGGTGGGGTCAAAGTTACTAAATCACGATTTCTCTAAAACTACCAAACGGATTGGAATGAAATTTGGTATGTAGCTTCCTCTAGGGCCGTAAGTGCTGCTTAAGAATGGGTTTTTAAAAAATTCGAAATTTTAGGAAGGGTTTGGGGGATCAAAGTTACTACGGTATATCATGACTTCTCCAAAACTACCAAACAGATTGTAATGAAATTTGGTATGTAGCTTCTTCTAGGGTCATATGTGCTCGCTAAGAAAGGGTTTCAAATCATTCGAAATTTTAGGAGGATTTGGGGGGTCAAAGTTACTAAATCACGATTTCTCTAAAATTTCTGAACGGATTGGAATGAAATTTGGTATGTAGCTTCATCTAGGGCCGTAGGTGCGGATAAGAAAGGTTTTAAAAAAATGCGAAATTTTAGGGGGTTTGTGGGGTCAAAGTTACTAAAGTTATCCCCATAAGAAATACATAGTGTAATATAATTATTGATATAATATATTTTTTGTTAATATACAAAATTAACTTTGATTTGTCTATCCGTGCAAAGCCGGATCGGGCCAGCTAGTATACAATAAATACAAAATAATACATAATGACAAAAAAAGTATACAATAAATACAAAATAATACATAGCGACAAAAAAGTTAATGTACTTTAGCTAGAATTAGATTGTCTTATATCATGTTTTATATGTATTTACCACAGTCATAAATAAGTAATAATAAGATTCGGGGAGAAATAGAAGGGATGACACACCCATTTAGGCCAGACACATTCCTAGTCTGAAGATACTGTACATGCCTTTATTATTTGCAGAAACAGCTTTTAGTGCTAGTACAATATGTGCAAACGTATCAGGTGTTTTGTAAAATAATTCGACCACGCAGCTGAACCGCTGACGTGGGTTGAGCGAATCTCCCTAAATTAAGTTTATATGTTTTAGGGTTTCAACCAACTATTTGGGAAACTGGTCTATTCACGAAGGAGTTGAATAGCTGCTCCGTGTACCATATTTATTAATAGAATTTGTTTACACCTAATCCTCCAGCTTCGAATTACAGAATAGTCACTGGGTCCGATATTTGGTGTTTGAAGAAATTCAATACGTGACATCCTTTGACATTTGATATTTTGCAACGAGTTGTTTCTGTGCTTTGTTGGTTTGATTGAATATCCTTTAATTCATACTTGTATTATAAGTGTACATTTATTGTTGTACATTTTCTAAGTATCTGGGATATTGGCGTGCACCTGCCAGCCCAAACATTACCCTTTAAGCAACGTTTCCAACCCTTCCCGTATAAAAACCCCTCTAAGTAGACTGTAAACACTAAACCCCTCAAGTGTTGGAGTACCGTACAGAGATATTAACATCAGCTCGAGTTATAACGATCGTTCTTTACATGAGACTTTTCAAATTAACATATCCACTCGTCCCTCTTGCGTTGTATTGACCTAGTTTATTTGCACGTTTCGTGGAAATACTATTTAAAGGCAGCCTTTTGTTAAATATAATTTAATACCTATCTTTCCTGGGGAATATTAAATTTTATATTCTGAGTCTAATAATAATATAAGCGTTAGAATGATTTACTTAGCCATTATCCAGTAACGCGATTATAGTGAAGTGAGAATTACTGGTTATGCGGTTCAAAGTTCGGTTTAAGCAAAACAGCTGTTTAAACCAACCGACTGTTTTTTAAACAGCTGATTATATTTTTACTTTCTTGTTTGAGGTTAGTTAACGCTAATGTTTCTTACCACACCAGAGAAACGTTTTTATTGTAGAATGTTATTTATGATCACACAGAAGAGGTTGTTCAATGATGCTGTAGAGTTTCAAGAACCATTTCACAAACCGCAGCCAATTAATGCTGTAACGATAAATATTGTTGATAAATTCTGTCGGACCAGTAGTGTTTTGACTCAACGTGAAGGGTGTGTAGGCCGCCCAAAAACTGTCGCTACGAATTAAAACCACGGTAGACTTCTTCAGCAATTCCTATAGTCTCCTTAGTTACACATCTTTAAAAATGAACCTCAGCAATACGATTTTGGGAAGAACTTTTAAAAACCTTCATTATTTTACTGCCATTGAAGCTAGAGAGCTGAAATATAAATACAATTATCAGATTTACGAAATAATTACAGTTATATTCAGATTACAAAGAATCACCATGACTTAGGCCTACTTTTAAACAACGAAGACTAACCTAAAAATTTGAGATACAAATAATTTTAAGTCTGAAATCAGCTGATGTGTTACGGTAAACGTCTGTACTAACAAATGAAAACATCTTCTAAGTTATGTATTTTAAATGTACAAAAAAATCTTTTTGACATTTTTTTATATGCCCGTTCTTTTAATTACTTAGAAATTGAATTATTTTTTCCAACAACTTAAGGCCCAAACTTTAGATTCGTATGTTAAAGTGCACAGAGAGTGTTAAAATTTCCCCCTTAATTTTACGTGCTACAGTAGGAAATATATGTGAAGAAGCGGCTGGCTGTATGCGCAGAAGCAGGGACGGCCAATGCGCATGCGCTAACAGCGTGGAGGTCAGCGTAGCGAGTCATTCGGTGACAGAGGTTAGTCGCGTTATCTAGTGCACTGCCACTTTTAAAAAACATTGTAGTGTTTTATTATTTCTGGACTATAATCAACTTAATGAAATTGTTATAAATATTGTATATATTGTTATAAATATTGTATAAATTATTTATAAATAATGCATATAGCTTTTAAAAACATATCCGTAAAAAACAGACTGGGTAGTAGTGTACTCAGCAGTCAAATCCCACACCCCGCCACACATAACATACCTCCTCCCTTCTACTTCGTGGCCCTTCCCATCCCTACCTGCGTGGGCCGCTTCTTCGCATATATTTCCATCTGTAATTCAAATTATATAAAATATTTAGATTTTATGTCAGATGTTAAACAAATTCTTTAACCCTCAAAGTGGCAGACTGCAGTTTTGACTGCAGTCTCTCAGGGGCAACGCAACCCGCTCGAACCTTTGCGAGAATTTGCACAATCGATCATTATATCCACTTAAAATGATTTAATCGTAATAAAACCGGTACCGTTGGAAAGGTAATGAATTAAACTATAATTTTTGTATTTACAACTTTTTTGTAGAACACATATTTACATACGTAATCACTGTTTCAAAATTGTAGTACCTAAATCACCTATGATTCACGCGTCAATGAACGCCGTATACTGTCAAGACTTTGTCTCATTTTCAACGGTCTGTAATTCCTCACAGAAGTTATTTATGAAGAAGATCATTACAGCATTGAATTTAGCAGACGATTCTGTTTCAAACTGTGTCTTCAAATCCCATGTTACTCTGAAAACAGCTGTTCTATAGGATATACGGTAAAAGCTTGTAATTGGTCATATATATTTGGCCAATACGCAAGCCTGTTTAGAATCGATTCTTACAGTCTTATTCGATATATCCCTAAAATGTACAATATATGGTTATAAACAGGAATCTTCAGTTTATCTATGTAAAATTCTATACATTTAGATCTCATAGGTTGGTATAACAAAGCTTTACAAGTGAACACAATTCATTGAACGCCAGCCGTCTAGTTGACTTCATTTGTTGACATTTGTTTTGTGTTATTTTATGGTTATTACAGTTTATAAAATAGTGTTATATTGTGTTTTAGTTATAAATAAATAAGTGTAGATTGTGTTTGAGTGAAATTAGGCTTATAACGGTGTTGTAATAAAACGGTAAGTTTATAAATAACATAGGCTATAGAAATTTAAGTTTTAGGTTATTGCCGATTTGAGGTTTTTGAATTTTCATTACAAAATGTAAAGTTATTTGAAACTGGGTAGAATGCTATTCGATTCTACATTTCATTCTCGAATTTTTGGTATAAAAAAAACATTGTTTGGTAAAAAATATGTTGGCCTAGGCTAGTCACTTGAAATTAGTCAAGATTTGCAGGTTATGTAGTAAAAACGTTCAAAATGTTATTTTGAACTAAAATTTGTGAAATTGAAATATATTTTTACATATTTCTATTTAGAACTAAATTATAAAACTTTTGTGTATTTTGAAAAAAATTACAAAAATGTTTTACTATTTTTTATGTAGGCATAAAGTTCTTTTTTTTCCTTCCGTTTCTGAACATTTTTCGCTTTCTAAGCTAACAACTTTTACAATTTCAAAAGAAACTAATTTTTAGTGGCATATTTGAATTCTTTGAAGTTTCTTCTACAAAAAAGCTATGAAACACTTTTGGATTGGGGTTCATTTACTATTTTTGGCGAATTTTTAAAAATATGCTTGCAAAGCGCTATAAACGGGCTTTTCAATTTGAGCTTTAACCATGCCAGTTCTAGGGTCAATAAACGAGTACAAAAAAATTTAAAGCTCGTCCTTAATACAAATATGTTGCGCCATAGTATATTTTTTAGGATCTATGGTTTTAAATTTTGCTTTAAATTTAAAGTGAGTGTGCAAAACCGCTCTTTATTAAGCAGCTTTAGGAAAAGTATTTTATTTACTGAGAAAAATGCATTTACTTTATATTTACATGACCGTATTGAAGTAATCCCCTTACCTGTACAAACCTTCCTTTTGTCCCAGCTTTTATACTGAATTTATTTATGGATGTACTATTATATTTATTTGTACTAAAGCAATGCATATTGTCTCTGTCAATAATAACCCAGCCTCAAGAGATCTTTCAATATCTGATTTAAACTCGGTGTGCAATAATGTATTATGTATTTGATTGGTGAAACGTATGTAAATACAATATGACTGTATTATTTATCAATCTCTTTACTCTATGTTTTCTTTTATCATAAGTCTTATAGTGGAGAATAATTTTTCATATTTTTATTTTTCAAACAAACGACATATTATTACTGTCTGCAAACAAATACAATTTCATAAAATAATTCATTTAAAGATCACCGTGTAACAGAATTACAGTTATTTTTGTTTCGTGATACACCTATATAATATACTAGCTGGCCTGATCTAGCTTTGCACATAGAGACAAATCAAAGTTAAATATGAGGATTTTTAGTAACTTTGAACCCTCTAAACCCCCCTAAAATTTCGATTTTTTTTTAACCTTTCTTAGCGAACACCTAGGGCCCTAGAGGAAGCTACATACCAAATTTCATTCCAATTTGTCGTATGAACTGGAAAAATACGGACATATTTTTTAATTAACGTTTTCCTATTTTTGATGTGGGGAACCACCTCCTGAAGTTTTGAAAAACAATTTTGCCATAGGAAGTAGCATTATCTATATTGTAAACAACGCACACAAAATGTAAAATTCTTTGCTGCCAAAGACACTGCTTGAACGTATTTTATCCAACTTCTATGTAAAATAAATTCTTGCTTGTACAAAGAGCACACATATTTTCTTCCTGAAAGACATTAGAGGTATTCGGTACAAACATAAATTCCGTAAACTGTATTCAAGATCATACAGTACACTGGATTGTCTCTTCCATTTACAGTCTTTGCCAGTTTCAGATAGTATTTTATTACATAAGCTTTCATATTATTTTCCTTTTAGCGTATTTTATTAAATCGTCTCGGATTCTTCGCTTGGCACATTCAATTCGAACCAGTGATTCTAAATCGAACACATCAGTAGATACATACAGGTACCATCACGCCTCTGCCACAAACAAAACCGTACCAAACGGATGATTTTGTACATGACTTCCCAAATTCAAGGTGATCCTTCGAATTCATTTTGCCTTATGTTTCTAAATTTTATTTTTTTTATTCCATAAATAAAATTACAAACAATTTACAGACTATTGCTTATGGATTTAGTGCTCACATCGTGCACAACATAACTTCACAATAAAAATTATGGAAAATGACAGAAGATAAAAAAAGAAGAAAAATACAATTTTAAAATGTACAAGAAATCATAAATAGGTCATCACCAGAACAACAACGTCACTCCTGTGACTAAATCTAAGCGAAACGAGAGTTTTTAATTATTGTTTCCTAAATATTAAAAAAAACTATTAAACCTAAAGCTATCAAATTTGTATCAGTTATTGATGACATCTATGGCTACAATCTGAACCAGAATCAATGTGGTGAGTTAAAAATGTTTATACTTTTTATGACTTTTTAAATGCAAAAACGAAGATTTTTTAGTTTTTGCATTAAAAAAATTCCTGAAAACCTGTTTTTGAGTGTACTAAAGTAATTCTGGTTCAAAATGTTCTACTAGTCATTAGAAACCAGGAAAACTTTACTTTTTCAGTTTATCTTTAAGGGGAACAAAGTTATGAGGTAATAGGATCTTCTGCTATCGATTAATTTTTATTTTTTTTTAAGTAAAAAAAAGATTTGGTTTAAAACAAATCATTGCTAAAAAATTTTTAGCCGAATTTTTTATGAACGATGTAATGTACCTAAGCCTACCATAAAAAATTGACCAAAAATACCTTCATGAAAAGTCACAGTAAATTATTTACAGTTTGTTTGCAAAACAGATGCGTTAAGCTGTACCGCCCCCCTTAAAAACGACAAATTTTTTACAAATAAATTGGTGATATTCAGTCAAATGTCAGTGTAATTCAGCAGTTCTGTGTTGGGGTGTTCAGTAAAATATGGAAATAAAAGATTCTTGTTTCACAGGGACTGAAGAAGCATACCTTTATTCTTTGATCATGCTAAGCAAAAATATCTTCTCTGTTCTGCGGAATATGTTTTTGGTTCAATTATGTTACTAAAGGGTCTGCAATACCAGGACGAAACAGTTATATACAGTTATTATGAAGTGACTGCAGGCTTGGCTCTTAGAGCGAGGGTTACATATATGTTATATATAAGAATTCATAAAACTCTATATTATTCGAAAGATCTACTACATACATTAGATTCTTCACTGTGTGAAAACTGCAATAAACCTTATTCTAATTCTTACGACCGGCAAAACTGAGTACAAGTTTTTACTCCCCAAATATGAATTGTTATAAAAAATATTTAACTCTTCCAATAGATCAACCCACAGAAACTGATTCTAACCAGAACTTACATGAAACAAACAATTATTCCTTTAATATCCACAAACTGCGCCCTCACCTTTGCTATGTCGTAGTGGCTCCCACAGCTCCCTTGCACTGACTTCCACCTGAGTTGGCACACCTCACGAGAAAAACTCCTTCACGCCCACGCCGGTGTCTACACCCCGAAGGCCCCTGTCTGCCAAGACTACTCGAACTTTCCCAAAAGCCCTCTTTTCTAATTTTTCCTCCCTATTTAAAAACTCTTGCCTCCAATCAGTTTTCTCCGTCTAGTCTTACTTTGAAGTTAGCCTACTTAACAATGCAACTCTGCTATTTACATCGTTTCTATATAACTATCTACTCAATATTACTGTGATACTACCTAATTGTGCTTGCTAATACAATTCTACTATTGTTAAAAATTTATCAACATTGCTTTTGTCTAACAAAATTACCTAACAATTCATTTAATTTCGTACACAGTCCTCTTCAGTATAAAACTTATCTTTCATCGAATTTTGAAATAATCGTTTGTAGCATGCAGGAAATCGTTCACGAACATCTAAATTATAATTCATATGTGAAAAAATTGTAAATTATACATTTTTACTAAAGATATTTGTTTAAAACAAGGCGAAAAGCATGATTTTTGAGTCAAATTGATAACAGTAAAACATCTGGCCGAATTTTGTTAAGCATTACCATCAGAGTAACATACATTATTTTTCAAAGTAGACCTGGACAGAGATTGAAAAAGAAAAACAACAGGTCTCTTCAATTTAACTAAATTATCATAATAATCTATAACTACCGTATTATAATAATATAGATTATAGATTATAATATCGTATTATATATTATTACTTTTATCTAGAATTTTTATGCAAAAAGTATGATTTTCACATAATTTACCTATTAAAGGATTTTTTACGCTGGTGATGCTAGTAATACACACACTGCATACTACAATTTCGTAATTTCTAATAAACCTAATTCATTTTTATTTCTGTTTCAGGTTGGATAGTGACTCAGTAGGTAAGTCATTTAGAAAACGTTAATCATTTTGAAGGCTTGTTTTAATAAATCGCTTAGCTTGGCCACACAAATTTGAAAAATCCAATAAGCCGAAGATGGCTCCATATTTATTATGCTTAGCATGTTTATATTTTGACATCTTGTCGTGTGAGATATTAAATTATAGTTTCAAAATATATCCCACTAATTGTTATCCCAATTTGTAGTTTAAACTTATAACGCAACTTAAGGGTCTGCTGTAGTGGTGGCCATCTTGGATTTTTATCCCATAAGAGCAATGTTAAATTTCAAACCACTTATTTCGTTGACTTTTTATCATACAATTTTTTGCAAGGTCTCATTTTAAGCACAGTCACAATACGCATCCGTCTTGCAGTTTAGATTTTTTTAAATGCTTTTGATTTGTTATGTAATTGACATTTTGTAAGTAGAAAGTTTGAATTTTTTTCCTAACACGATAAAAAATTAATAATGAAAAATAATTTGCAAGCCGGATCTGAAATTTTATAAAGAATATTCAGTTTTTTTTCAACACTCAATTACAAAAGATGGACTTATAAAATGGTTTGAAATGAGGCAGTGTCAAAGCGCTCAGCTGCAAGAAATTGCACTGTTTAGATAGGGATACAGTGCGAAGCGGTTGCGTTTCCGGTTGCTTTCTCGTTTACTGAAGCAGACCCTTAAGGCTCGGCAGCAGTGAACCAATATTTATGAATTGACCGCAGTTATAAAAGAGGCAGAGCTGAACATTACTAGCATTGAGTTTGTGTGCGTTTCATTTTTCCGCTAGCAAATATAGGGCAGCTTCATAAAGGGAGAAAAGTATTGGAATGCGCTTGCGTGGCAATGTATGTGAGTATGTGCTCTTAAAAACAGCTTTCTCTCACACATTCAAAATTAACTGATATATTATTTTTCTGGAATTCCTCCGCGAGATTAAAATGGAATGAAATTAATAATACAAATAAAACTATTTTTTGTTTTCTTCCAAAGGAAAGACTTACACGTTTGATTAGCAATTTGATCCTTCGAGCAGAAGAACCCTCGGGGTAAAAGTTTATTAAACTCTAGGTTTAATATCGTTCCGGAGAACCGGAAGCGAGTACGTGGAGAGCACATTAAACACACGTGCACCGCTTCTGTAACTTCCGGTTTTAGCGAAACGTTGAATCCATACTAACTACATCAGCCAAACTGTGATCGAACTTTATTTATAAAAGTAAATTTTTACGAGTTCAATAATAAAACCATCCGTCTGTAGGATTCCCAGTTTAACTTGTAATTAGGGTTCACCGAGGGAGATATCTTGTATAGTTTAAACTTGCTTCCACTGGGGAAATGAAGTTGTAAAGTTATTGTTGTGGAAACTTTATTGTTTACTGACAAGTTTATTCTTAAAGGTAAATAACACAAATTTAATTATAAAGGTATGCGGATAAATCAGGGAATATGTATTCAGTATTATTATAAACGTGTTGATTTTTTGTGGTTTTTAGAGAGCAGGGTAGCGCAGTGTTTAAATTAATTCGTTCGGCCAGTTTGCTACAGCTGAAACCTCCAACACAATTTCTTACATTCGAAACTAGTTTGCCGAATTTGTTAAGTGACAAATCTATTAAGGCACAGTCAGCAAAATACAAAGAGAATCCTTATATATAATACGTGAAGCAGTTTTTTGTAAACACAACTCCTCCCTTATTTCTGGACCAAATTTAATGTTTGAGTTGTCAAAAAATTCGTCTCATTTCGAAGTTTTGCAATAAGGTTTTAGATACCAAAAATTCTTATCCTTAATGGCGTGAGCTAATCTCAAAGGTCGGGGTTTCCACACAAGATTAACACGGAACGAATTTAAAAACCATTTCTATACAAAACAGCTGTTTTTAATAATAAACAAACTAATCCAGCCGCTTTCGTGGAAGTAAATAATGATTTTTAAATAACACATAATACAGTTGATTTGGATGCCCATCTTTTAGTACAAAATAATATTTGGCGTAAGTTTACTATTCGACCCTAGCCTAATATTTTTGCTGACAACGACGTTGTTTTACATTCTACTGTTAAATGTTCAATACCGGTAAACATTCTGTGACTAATTACTCTAGGTTAAAACCTTTTAGGTTTTTTTTTATTCTTGCATTTCTGTTGCCAAAGGTTAGCCTAGGGTCGAATAGTAAACTTACGCCTAATATTTTACGTTAGGTCTATACTGAACCATTTAGGCCTATGTTTCAATACACAAACCAATAAAAACTTACGTTGAGGAATTTATAAATAAGAAAATACTATGTTACATCCTAATTAAAAATAAATAAGACATATAGTAGGCCTATTTATTGGTAATATAATGTAATTGATAGTGAGTAACTTTTTGGTTAGGTTTTTGATTAAGTGTACACCTGAGCCATACTAGTTCTTTTACCTTTATTATAACTGTTGTTATAAAATATACTAAATAATTTGATTTGAACATTTACATTGATTTACCATATTAGTTATAAGGTTATTATTAATCCTACACCTTTATTATAAATAAAACATAACATATATGTTTTTAGAAGGTTCCATCGGGGGTTAGCGTGCGGAGCACGCAGGGGTCTCCCCTAGAGTATAGTTTTATATTATGATGTTATACTAATGTGTAATTTCAATTAATGTAAACGGGCAGCGAAGTCTTTAATGCAGTTGGAATACACCTTTCGTTTTCACATATGGTTCGTCTTCCAGCCTACCTGTAATCTACGTTTGGTACCATTTGTTTAGTAAATCAAGTTTACACTGTCCCATACTAGCGAATGAATTCATATATATTTAAAATACAAAATTCACGCTCAAATTATGAATGGAGCCTTACTATAATTTTATTATTAATGTGCAAATTTTGTGGTTTTATATAATTTTTAACCTTAAATTTGAAAAAAAAAAACAATTGGGAACCGTATCTCCAGCAACGTGAGTTAAAACAGGAAAGATTGTGGTCGTAAGCAAACTGTTTTATGTTTGGACTTCGATAACTTTGTTTAACTACCACAGTAAAGAAAACAAACTTTATAAATTTTTTTAAGACAATTTTGATCAACAATCACAGAACTACAAAATCCGAAAATCAAGAATTGCAAACGAGACACCCATTTGATAAACTGTAGGAATACATTTCTCGCAATAATGTTATTACAAAATCGATTTTGTATTTAAATTATTTATTTACTGTGACATTTAATCAACTTGCATAGAATTCTACAATAGACGTTAAAAATGTTCCTCGCTTTGTGTCTTTGATTTATAACGAACAAAGGTCATTTCCGCCCCATATTTGTCTCTATACTTTTAAATGCCTTTCTTAATTAAGGGTCTTCTATACCTTGCGTAAAACAGCAAAAATATGCACTTCGTACTACCGTATTTCGGACGCCGTTTTTCAACCTAAAAAGTTGTGAAACATCTTAAATTGTTCTTAAAGGCTTTGTGCTTTTGTCTTA